>DWLH01000085.1:0-38238 GCA_018249795.1 Heliconius telesiphe telesiphe | reverse complement strand
GCTTTATGCCACTGCGTTTCGCATCAGGTAATGCCGGGCTCCGGCGCCCAATCCACCTTACAGGCAGGCAACGAACCTGTAGCTCCTCTGGTGTGGCACGGGGTCGTGGGCGGCGGTGATCACTTACCATCAGGTGACCCGCACGCTCGTTTGCCTTGCCTTATCCATAAAAAAAAAAAAAAAAGAAAAAAGAAAAAAAAAATAGCTATCGGGGATCGAACTCACAATCATCAAGTTTATAGTCGACTGTTGCCTGCTGCACCAATGCCATGCCACCAGCCATGTAAGAATTCTTATATAGAAATATGTATGTAGTTACCCGACGATTACCGATTGTTTTTACACACTTGAATAAAAAAATATCATCACATTTGACTGAAGATACTTTGAAAAACTATCATATGGCACTAAATATCACTATAGAATTTTTTCCTCGGAAAATATATATCTAATTGGCTCTACTAATACATATTAAGCACTAATAAAGTACTAATAAATATATGAATCCTACCTTTACTAAATGTTGATTTAAATTAATTTATACATTTTTTCAAACAGCAGTTTCAACTAGTAGCAGTAGTAGCACACAGAGTAGGCAAAGGGAACCTAGTGTTAAGACATCTTCGTTCCCTATTTTCCCCCGAATACTGGAGGCATTGCGTGTTAAGTGGCGGAACTCAATGTGACGCTTTGCCTCGACACCAGAGCGAAGAAATTAAAATTTTAAATATTCCATTTCCTCGAGTGCGATTCGAACCCACAACTTATGGCGCTTACAGTCAGTCACACGCTTGTGCCAATGCGCCTTGACTGGCCTCAACTCACAACTCGGCCTAATAAGATCACGTCATACAAAAAAAATATGACTGTCATTAAAACAGTACTTGTGATGTATAAATAGCAAAGTTCTTAAAATAAACTAATATTTTTTTGGTTTGTACTAAATATAACTGGGACAATATGGCGAGCTCCTTATACACTAGTAGTCGTCGCCCTTATCTTTGTTTACGTGGACTTTAGGACGTAAAATAGAAAATCCCGTTTTTTTTTACAATTCAATTTTGTTCAATCGTCTTCCAGCAGAATTCAGCGGAGAGTGGAGAACGGGGTGTCTTTACACTAAGTTCCCTCTGCCTACCCTGCTGTGTGCGGGGTACAGCGTAAAGCTGTCTTCCAGAATATCTAACGTAACCATTCTTTGTTTGGCTCAAAACGGAATATCGGTTTTTTAATAGAGACAATAGGGGGAGACCTCGGTTGACCTTCGAAAACACAGTATCAAAGATACTGGAGGAAGGTCACGTAAAAAGTGGACAGTGGACGAGGCGGAAGAGGTATGTAAAGACAGTAGCGATTGGCGCTCCGTTCTCTCTGACTTCCACGCTAGGGATAAAGCGCGAAGTAGTAGTAGTAGTAGTAGGTTTTTTAATTTGTAATATTTTTAATTTATTTTTACCTATTATATTATAAAAGTAACATTTGATTTTTTAATTTTTATTTTTGTTTTTCTTGTACCATGCCTTTGGTCTTTTTGGGTGCATTTCGTTTTTAGAGGGGCTTTTGACTTCTCCTCTTGTTTTATTCGGCTTTTCAGGTGTGGCTAGCAGCAGAAATAAAAAATGTATAGAGGTTTCGTTTTTTTTTAGGTATAATTGATAAAATTGTTGAGTGCTCTCGTTTTTTTTTGTAGACTGTTCCGTTCAGTTATCTTTTGATAATAGTCAATAGCCATATTTCGGGACACCGGGACACACAAGCGAAGATCGGGATAGTCCCGTTCAAAAAGAAACGTGCGATCACGTTATGCATACCAGCAACTTACTAAAAGCCATTTTTCTACTTTCTTAATATTTCCGTTACTCCAGTAACGGAAATATTAATATATTACAGGCATAGATTCAAAGTAAAGATTTACATCCAATATGATATTTCTTTTGTCTTACACAAAACAATTTTGTTTTCAGTCATCTGTATAAAATAAAGCAGGCGCTATCAAAGTGCAACTTACTTAGTGAAGGCTAGGTAAACTTAATTACGCTGTTCTTAGAGCACAGCGTACTTTACATAATTAGAATAATTAACTTCCGTAACTTGTGTCACTTCATCTCACAGCTCTACCTGCTGGTTCGGTTCTAGACTAAATCATTTTAAAACTTTAATCTAAACACAACTTTTAATTTTTACTTCTATTTAAAATATTAGACTATAAAACGCCCCATTATCGCGAAATTAAGTCCAAACATAATAGGTAGGTACAGTGAACATATTGTTAATTATGAAACATGCTCGTAAGAGAGACCAGGGATGGTTGTGACATTGTTTATATTGAAGTGTCCTATTTTTTATACCGAGAGTAAGAATATAAAATATTTTTAAGTCCCAAAAGAGTAAATTCAGATATAATTCACAAATTACTGTCACTTTAAATACCGTCCCTGGAGCTATAGCTATACAACATGGTGCAAAATATTGTAAATAGCACACAAAAAAACAAACTTATTGTTAAAAGAAATAATAGAAAACAACGACTATTACGTTACTTTATTTAAATATTATATTATTACATTTGTACAAAACATTTTTTTCCAAAATGAGATAAAATTTAAACTGAGAATAAAATAAAATCTTACTATTTAGTTTTATACTAAAATATCTACTCTGATCCGCCAACGGTTTCACTGTAATAACATTTCCCTGTATGTAACAAGTAACAAATAGCCCCAGTCTCCCCTATTATGAGTCAATAGCTAATGCAACAAGCCAATCGATAAAGGGCAATTAACAGTTTGAAACAATTAGTGTTTAATCGTAAAATTGATTGCCGAAATGAAATTTTTCTGGTTAGTATATTTTAAATCATATTATTTAAAAGGTTGATTTTATTTTAAAAAAAAAATCTAATTTTCTTATGTACAAAAATCAAACTACTAAATACATATAAATTTTAAATTTTACACTATTAATTTAAAAAATATATTTTATCGTTTTCGTGACTTACTTAAATCGTGCTATAGTGACAATAAATATATCTTATTCGCATTTAAGATATAGATATATTTCAAAGTTTTCAAGAAAATACATATTTAAGAGATGCACATTTAGCAGTTAGCAACACGACGGTGCTGGTAGCGTGGCAAAAAGTTACACAATAAAAAGACTCTTGAGACATATAACAGTGTTATATTATAATCTTATTAGATATACCGCACTCGAGATCACCGCGCATGCTCCTCCAGCCTCCCGTCGCTTCTGGCCCCAGAGCTCAAAGCGCGGCTGGCTCGCCATGTCTCCGGCAAATTATTCAACAATGTGTATATGAACCATATTCTTTTTTTATCACTAAGAGATAAACACTTGTGTTTGCAATAAAAAAATAATTTAAACAAACAATAATAATGAAGTACAGTGTAAAAACTTGGCGGCGAAAGACATGCGGTTACTATGTTATATAAAAAGTGCATTTTAAACCAGAATTATAATCATCCAGGTAAGTTTTAGTAACACTTTTTTATTACTTATAAAAGCTAGTGATTTACAGAGATACTTATTTTGATTGCTTTTACTGATAATGTATTTTTTTACAAATTTACAATATAAAATCTTACATTGCCTTACTTACTTATTTTGAAATATTTCTTAATCTCCTATATCAATTATTAAGATACATTTAAATATTTCAGAATGTCTGTACACATCGTGGGCAAAACA
The DNA here is from genome assembly GCA_018249795.1 of Heliconius telesiphe telesiphe. Taxonomy (NCBI): domain Eukaryota; kingdom Metazoa; phylum Arthropoda; class Insecta; order Lepidoptera; family Nymphalidae; genus Heliconius; species Heliconius telesiphe. The sequence goes on along the minus strand of DWLH01000085.1, from coordinate 34,530 downwards.
CGCTCAGCGTTCCGTTACGTGTTTCTTATTGGCATTATATTTGGCACCAGTTTTCTGCTTGTATTAGTAAACAACAGAATAGACACATTGTTCAGTAACAATGATATAATGAGACCACCATGGAAAACTAATAGATATGATTTCATGACTTCGGACGACACTTTTACGATAAAAACAAATGGTTGTACCATTCCAGGCCTAAACCCGTTCGCAGAAGAAATACGGAAGTTTATTGAGCCCCCCAAATCCATAAAATCATGCCATCAATCCAACATTTCGCTACTCGATAAGAATGAAACTCATATATGGGTGAACGAAGAGAATTTACGACATTACGACGTACCGCCTCTCAACGTATCATGCTGCTACCGATCTTTTTATAGACCTTTGGCTGTTGAAGATATTTATTCTATGGATGTAGACAACAGAGTTAAATATGATTCATGCATCGAGTTTACAAGCACTATTGAAATTATGAATGAATTTGTCAGAGTTACTTGTTATTATAAGGAAAAGGCTATCTACGATCAGTTTATTATTTCTGCGACTAAAAAGCCCTTTGTAACTTATAAAGATGAATTTTCCGAAACATCACAAAATCAAACTGCCTACAACATTATTATCATAGGAATTGATGCAATATCCAGGTTAAATTTCTACAGGACAATGCCTAAAACATTATCCTATTTAAAAAAGAAAGGTGCTATTGAATTTTTTGGATATAACAAACTTGGAGATAATACGTTTCCAAATTTAACTCCTATGCTCCTTGGTATGAAAGATACTGAGTTGAAGAAAACTTGTTGGCCTAATATGAGAGCAACATTCGACAACTGTCCGTTTATATGGGATTTATTTAAGGAAGTTGGATATTATACTGCTCTCGGTGAAGATACGGCTTCATTAGGTACGTTTAATTTTGAAAAATTCGGTTTTAGCAGATCTCCCACTGACTATTACTTACATACTTTCATGCACGAGGCGGAGCGATACACCGGGAACAACAGAGACTTCAATTCATACATATGTATGGGTAGTCAATATTTTTATAAAGTACTTTTAGATTACATCGAAAACTTAACATTTACACTAAAGTCTTCCAAGCTGTTTGGCTTTTTTTGGGAAGTGACAATGAGTCACGACTACTTGAACTATCCAATGGCAATGGATAATCATTACGAAATGTTTTTAAATCATCTCGACTACACTCGATATTTAGAAGATACAATTTTAATAATTCTGAGCGATCACGGTATCAGATGGGGTGAGATTCGTTTTACCAAACAAGGACGATTGGAAGAAAGATTGCCACTTATGCATATACTCTTACCCGATTCATTTCGTCTTAATTTTTCTATGGCATATGAAAATATGAAACAAAATGGCCACCGTCTAACAACACCATTTGATGTTTACGCCACATTAGTAGATCTCGTCAACATAGATACGATAAAAAATGAAAACATTGTATTACGAAGCAGAAACTCATATTCCCAGAAAAGAGGTGTTAGTTTATTTTTGCCGGTGCCGACCAATCGCACCTGTAAGACAGCAGAGATTGATGACCACTGGTGCACCTGCCACAAAGGACAAAAAATTCCATCGAATAGTTTAGAAGCCCGTGAAGCTGCAAAGCAACTATTGTGGCATTTAAATTTAATTATACGCGGGCACAAAGAGTGTGCCATCTTATCCCTTGACAAGATAATTGAAGTCACGGAAATGGTTGCAGGAATACCCAGTCAGAAGGAAGTAGGATGGCGTGAATTTTTGATTATAATACGCACTAGTCCAGGTAAGGGAATTTTCGAAGCAACATTGCGACGGGACTCAAAAGAATGGTCATTGGCAGGTACCATCAGTCGCCTAAATATGTATGGTGATCAGGGTCGCTGCATACATCACTATCAGCTCAAATTATATTGCTATTGCCTTTGATTCTATAAATTTTAAAACGTTGAGAAACGGAATAATGAATCTGTGATAATATTCGGCCATATCAAACATCGAGTATATCTTAAAACAAATTTTGATCAATCTATCCGTTCGTTCATTTAGACATTATTGATTTTTTACTTGTTAATTATTTTTATTTTGTTATATAAAACAATTTATTTGACATCATTTAACGGCAATATTTTTGCTTTAAATTTTAATTCGACAAATTATCTTTATAAGGCTTATGCCGATACCAACTACGTATATTAATGAATGTATTTCATAAAAAAATGATCCTAACAAAATTTGACTGTCCCACAACTTCAAGCACTTTTATTTCTAATTTATTATATAGATCATGTGGAAATGTGATTTTATATGGTTAAAGTAAATGTTTTAATGTTGACTTAAATTAAAAAGTACCATAAAAAGCGGATAATTATTTTTATATTTAAAAGAAAGCAAAATACGAGGTAAAGATTTCGACTGTCCCACGGTGATCTCGCCGATATCAAATATGTCTCACTTATAACATATTAGACTTTGAATATATTTTAGTGTTTAAATTTATTAACAGATATTTTTTAAGTGTTTTTTCAGTTCTTATGTGATAAATTTACAGTGATTTTAAATAATATCATATTTTAATCTTGTCCTACGAAAACTACCTAGTACCGGAAAATCCTGATTAGTCACGATAACTTACACAAGTAAAATATACTAATTTGTATTTTTTCTGTCTTCCTGGCACCACTGTAATCGTATTTGTAATATCGCTATACTAAAGTTAGTTTCGACAAAAACTGTGACGGAAGTTTCTGTGTCTTCGGGGTGCAATAAAAGTTTTCCGGGTAGTGACGATGTCTTAAAGAGAAATTAATTCGTTTTCTTTTCTTTATCACGTAGTAATTCAACAAAAATCTAACCTATATTAGATTACTACAGCTAAAAACAAGATAATTTAATTAAATGCTAGTTATTTTTAACTTGAAAAGTTTTTTGGGATGAACACGCGACTTCCTGTGCGTTACGCGACATATTACCGGAACAAAACTGGGACTAATAGGAAATGGAAAGCTTAGTGCACAAAGAATTATTTAAAAAAAATAATTTATTTTTCATATATACTTGGAAGTTACGGAGAGATCAAAAGTATAGTTTAAAATGAATTCGCGCACCCAAGGGGAATGTCATATTCATTTATTAATCGGAGATTCTCCAGATAACCACCCAGAGCTGGCTATTTATACATATGCTCTCCATAATTTTAGAAAGCAAAGCCGTGATAGTGACTGAGCCTGCAATTAGTTGGATCAGACCCATCGCCTTCCTACGGGAATGAGTGCATTAAATCGATCTTTCACAAGTCTGGGATTACACCAAAAGAGTAAAGATGCCGAAACAAACAGTCTTGCCTTGGAGCCCTACATTACGTAATGGGAAATATTGTGAGAAAAATCCAATACATACGGTTTTAAATACCAAAATTCGGAATAATCTGGTCGAATCTGCCCACAAATTTTCCAATTTCTGTCGATGCAACTTCCACACGTACTTTAGTCACCTTTTACAATATTAGTTCACACAACCAGGTGATTCTATTTTAATCCGGAATCACTAGGTGAAAAGTTAGTGACTTCCGAGGTAGTTGGCTAACCTGGAGAATGAAAGGGTGCCCCTTTTTATTCCAAAGACGTTGAAATATTAACAGAACTGCCAAATGTTTAACAACAAGAGATTTATGAATCTAAGGTAATGAGGCCTCTGCATCGAGTAACAATGAAACACTAAGCCTTGATATAGCCGATGGTGAAGATGACATGCTACCAAGTTGAGAGTCCCACACGTAGTCTGAAATGTGGTTAAGCAGCGAAAGCAGATGGAGTTACTGTAGAGATGGTCAAATATTCACGGCCAAATATCACGTGACTTGAACTCGCAATGGTATCTGTGTGTAATGTTATGCTGGAAATCAGATTTAAGATACCAGACGAATGGGGAGGCACAATCAACGTGCAAGCTATAGGGTATAGTACGCACCATCGTTTCATTAGCTTGCCAAAATATTGGGGAGAAGAATGCAAGAAAGAGCTGATAGGCTGTAGTGGCAGGCCCGATTAAACTTTAGAACTGAAAGAGTATATGAATCCAATCTTTTCACTTCGAATAGAATAAAGACCCATTGTTTCACCCAGGATCATTGTTGGCTGTAACGTAAACAGTTTTTTGTGGTTTCGTGGACTTAATAATGCATTTTACTGGATTGTGAAAATTAAATTATGTGAAATACTATCCCGGTACAAGGTGACTGGCCTCTTGCTCCAAGTTATAAAGTCTCTTTAAAGAGATCATTCAGCCTGTGTGGGTGCACGATTTGGCATGTCACCTTGGTTTGACATCAAATCGAGAGTTATACAAGGCTGCGTTATGTCATGTTGGTTGTTCTATCTGTATTTGCACAGGTGTCTCCAAAATGTCGTGTAAACATTTACATGAGAGTTAAAGCCTTAGCTGCATTGATGATGGCGAAACGTTAGCATAGCAATGTGTGGAACATTGCAGTTCTGGTATCGACGCAGTATACGGTTCTAAAACGTGGATATTACAGAAGAAAAATATAAGAAAGGTAAATGCTGCAGAGATGTGATCTCTTCGTTCGATATGCCTGTCGTACCGAGCCATTTTGCTGACCGAATCCGCATATCAAACAAAGTGGTATATTACCGTGCCTAATCCGAGCACGTCGAGAGAACGAGTGATAAAAGAATAGCAAAAAAATTGAGAAAGAGCAGCAGTTGGTAAGACAGGCAGGTGAAAACCTCGGTTGAACTACGAAAACACAGTATCGATGATACTGGTAGGTCACGTTAAAAGCATGAGGACCCCCTGGAGAGCATATGTGAAGAGGGTGATGTCATTAGACAAGGTAAAAGATAACGCTTTATTCTTTGTGATTTTACTTTCAAACTGGCAGTGTGGATATTGCTTAATTTTTCCTTTTCATGACGAAGGTTTCTAATTAGTCACTGTCCGATATACAGAATTGCACAAAATTTATTTTTTTAATATCTATTTAGCGTATTTTTTAAACATTTTTAAAGTGTTAATCCACACTTAGGAAAGATAAATACTTATTTAGAAAACGTATAAAAATTTGAACGTAGCGGGACTCGAACCCGCGCCTTCCGGTTTCCAGAAGGCGCGGGTTCGAGTCCCGCTACGTTCAAATTTTTATACGTTTTCTAAATAAGTATTTATCTATTTAGCGTTTTATAGTATTTATTTTGTGATTATTAACATTTTGGTATTGCCAAGAATTGCTCACGTTGAATGTTTTTTTTTTATTTTGTAATATGTTTAATCAGCAATGAATACTTTTCTACTGTGAATTGTACAAGAAGTGACGAACGAACAAGAATTTATTTCGTAATGTGATAAAATTAAGCTACTTTTTTATTATTTTGGGAAAGAATATAAACACATCTGTAGATAATAGGAGTTGATTTTGTTTTAATACCTGTTTTTGTTAGTTCTGGTAGAGCATAGTCTGTGACGTAAAGGAATACTTTTTGCCATATGTTGAAAGAAAACTTGAATATTTCTTATATTTATGGTATAATTTCAATTTCAATAGTATATTTAGGTAATTAATAATATACTCTATAATATCAGAGTAAATATAAGCAATTTTATGATATTCCAAAATAATATTTCTTATTCGTCACAGGGTCATTTTTTCTGAAATACACAGTAATATTTTTTTTTAAAGCAATGACAATTATTATTTCTTAAAATAATTATAGTAACATTATTTTTGTTCCAACATATATACGTCAAAATATGTCTGATATACTGTTGAATATGTAACAAAACAATTATTATCTACAGGCCTACAGCACAATAAATTAATTATCTAGAGAGATAATATCTAATTGTAAATTTAAGTAGTATCTTCTCAAACTTTACCTAAATGTTACCCAAGTGTGATATAGTTTTAAAAACTTTTTAGCAGTTACAGTAATAGTAGTTGATTAGTAGTTCTGTAGTATTTAACTGTTAAACAACATAATTATTCAACATCGTCTACTTATATACATTTATTTTATACATGTACTTATATGAAAGCTATGGAATTAAGTACTAATATAGACAATATAATACTGCGATGTGCGATCTACTGCCACAGGCACAACAGGCACTGTCACTTAGTATTAGAGTTATTGTTATAAAATCACGGTTGTGTAGAGTACCCTAGCTCGTACTTATCTTAATGTTATTCTTTGTGACAATTAATACACACGTCAGGCTGTATTATGTATATGGAGAAATGATCATATTCCAACTGACGACTGAACATTAAAATAATAACAAATAAAAAATTATATACCTACTATATCTTGTCGAGGGAGTTAGCCCTTATGACTAAAGTACATGTTTGTAAATTATTATATGTACCTGTAATTTTATGAATTTTTAAGAGATTTAAATTCTTATTTATTTTTGCTATGTTTTTTTTGGAAGATGATCCTTTATTCAACAATTTTTTATTTAATTTTTTGTTCTGTTCTTATGTCTAGAAGTCGAGTGCATATCACAGTTTAGTGCGGCTGGAATTGAATATTTTTTTTAAACGGTTTTTTAGTATATTGGAGACAAATATTAACGATTACTATAACAAATTGACATATTCTTTAACACAATTATGTCAATGTTTTTATTTATTTTAAAAATAAAAGAAATTTCAACATATCAATAAAAATAATAATTGCTCAATAGCAAGGTTAGCATATCTTTTATCTTAGAAAAGTTAAAAGCTCCTGTGAGGTAGACTATAGATCATTTTAATAAAACATCTTTATACTTAAAATCGTTTCAGACAAATGCCAGTACCAGGTACCAACCTAATTCATTCAAAAATATTGAGACAAGGGTCCTATGGTTATATTTTACTGTTTGTTAGTATCTGTCACAAAATGTCATAACCTATATATTTGATTTTTACTATATTTAATAGAAATAAACTTGTTTTTGTTAGTGTTCAAAGGAGTTTCATTTGTTCCGCTATACCTAAGTTACCAATTTTATATTGATTAAATTTTTAGTTCTACGCAGTATTCCGTTTATAGCAGGGTAGGCAGAGAGAACCTGGGAACCTAATGATAACCATTAAAACACTTCGTTTTCCACTTCGCAGTTTCACTTTTCCACATGATTCTTGAGGCATTTCTTGTTGAGTGGTGGAACTCAACGCCGCGCTTTGCCCCGTTACCAGAGTGAGGAAATGAAAATATTAAATATTTCATTCCCTGAGTATGAATCGAACCGCCCACAACTTTCGCATTTATAGTCGCACGCTTGTGCCCCTGGACCACGAGGGCTTCATTATTATTTATAAAAAAATCTGCTACACGCTGTATTCCGCACACAACAGGGTAGGCAGAGAGAACCTAGTGTTAAGACACTCCGATCCCCACTTTCTTCCGAATTCTGGAGACATTGCGTGTTGAGTGGCAGAACTCAACGCCGCGCTTAGCCTCGTCACCAGAGCGAAGAAATGAAAATATAAATTTAAGTAAATATTTCATCTCCTAGAGTGGGGACAGAACCCACAACTAGTCGGTTCTACAGTCACACTTCGTGCCGCTTCGCCACGACTGGCCTCAATTATTATTTTTACATATTTTAAAAATATATGAATATTAAAATTTTGTATATTAAAGTTTCGTACCTTTTAAAGAATAAAGAAACCTTTATAAGATTACTTTGCTGTCTGTCCGTCCGTCCGTCTGTCTGTCTGTCAAGAGCCTTTATCTCAAGAACGTTTGAAGATATCGAGTTGAAATTCAAACCATATACTCAGAAAGATTTCCTGAAAAACAACACATTTCTACATTTACTTAAAAAAAGATATGGCCGTTTATGTTTATGTGTTTTAGGCCAGTCACATCTGGTTGTGGGTTCGATCCCCACTCGAGGAGATGAAAATATTTACTTAAATTTATATTTCCATTTCTTCGCTCTGGTGTCGAGGCTAAGCGCGGCGTTGAGTTCTGCCACTCAACACGCAATGCCTCCTGCATTCGGCAGAGAGTGGGGAACGGAGTGTCTTAACAGTAATTTCCCTCTGCCTACCCTGCTGTGTGCGGGATACAGCGTGAAGCTGATTTATGTTCATGTGACTCAAACTTATTGATTTGACACAAGATTGTGCCAGTGCGTTACGACGGCCTCGACTAAGACTATTGATGATATTAATCCTTGATTTTCCGTTAAGTTAAAGAAATACTTAATATTCAAAGCACGTACGTAGTTATAGTAGAAAAACTTAAAATATGTTGTCGTTCGTTCTGCTACGCTATATATATAATTATCTATATATATACAAAAGGACATGTTCCGACTGACTGAGGTAAGACGCACGCACAGCCGTAACCGCTGTGCGTAGAAAATGTAACATTTGGACAGATGTTTATTTTCGTAATCTCGACATTCACTAAGAAAGGATTTTGAAAAATGTTAACCCTAAATGGATGAAATAGGGGTTGAAAGTTTGTATGGAATTTTTCTTAAATCGGCACCGATTTTTATAAAATTTTAAATTCAGACTCTTATAAATATTTCATTGAACACGCGTTTCATGGTTTTTTAGAATTCACCCCTAAGGGTTAAAATAAGAGATCGAAAGTTTATATGGAAAAATCTTTAAATCGCCACCGATTTTTATAAAAAATTTAATTCAAACTGTTAAAAATATTTTATTAAACACGTGTTTCGTGGTTTTTTTAGAATTCAGCCCTAAGGGTGCAAATAAACGGGCGAAACTGCGCGCGCCCACTAGTCTATTTATAAATAAGTAACATGAAGATAAATAATTGCATTTAGAGTAAGTAGGTACATTACATAATTTTACGGATACTTTTAAATTCTAGAAATGAACAATGTCAAGTCTTTAAAAAAAGGGTCAAGTGCGAATTGTTCCGGATTCCATTTCAATTTTATGATTGTAGGTCAACAGGGACCTAACTTATAAAAGTTGACAAAATTAAGTTTGCGGGCATGCATACCTACCTATTATTAACCGACTTCTTTTTCAAAAAAGTTTTGTCTGAAACTTACCCGTATTTTAGTCAGGATCTGATGATGGAATCCAAAGGAGATCGAGGAAAACCGTCCAACTTTATCGGCACCTTCTATATGTTTCATATAATTTATTATAGTAATCATATATTTGCTAGATAAATCAAAATAAAAAGAATATATTATTTAAAAAAATCTCAACTCCTGAACAATTAGGAGTCAGGGGACAACCTTTTCAATATTTTAGGGACTTATAGAAGGCTCGTTGTATACTATCAAGTTATTCGGGTATAATACATAATTATAATTTAACTTAACTTCTTCTTCCTTAACTTCTAATGGTTAACTTGTGTTTTTGTACTTGCCCATATTAACTTGTACCTATATTACGTAAAGATTATTAAATGAAGATAATAACAATTTAGGTATTACTTGGAGCACCGACGGACATATTAAAAGTAACACCAATAACATTAATTTTTAGCCGACTTCAAAATGGCGGAGCTCAATGCGTTTTGCAAGAAGCAACAAAAATAAATAATGTATATACTTTCCAAGACAATGTCTTGGTTTATTAGAGTTATATTGAGGAATTTGCATTTGTTTCGATTTGTCAACCAAGACAAAATTTTACAATAAAAGATAACTACTAAATACAAGAACATGAACAAAAGCTACAAAAAATAATTAAAAAACCGCCCCAAACATAATCCATTTCAAATAATAAATAGGTATAATAGTATCAATAAGTTCATTTATTATTTTTAGGTTTTCTTTACTTTGACATAATTAAAATACTTTTTTCTACAATATATTTTTTTATTATGTTGGTGCATAGAAGTGTAGTTCCGAAGTTCAGTTAAGTTCTAAATTTTTTATATTATGTATGACAAATATAGTATATGATTTACCTTTATATCGCAGTTGGGCCCAAATGTAAAAATTGAGATATGGTCTAAAAAAAATTTATTTTTTTCAATTTTAGAATACCAAAAATCAGCTCAATTGACTATCTAAAATAAAATGAGAAGAATAGTTTTAGATCCTTCATCGACAAAAATAATCCATTATTGTACTACGAAAATAAAATATTTGTTGATTTTAATTAAGTCCAAGTATTTTAACGCACTTATTAGTGCATATAATTACAGTATAAATAAAGAAAATGACAATTAATTACTGAAAAAACAAAAAGGAAATCCATTTTGAATCGATGGAAATCAATCATATTTTGATCAAAAGACTGATGTGACAGCTAATTGATATTGACATTTTGTCTAATGATTTTTGCATTTTTTGCTTCAGTCGTTTCGTTCGTTTCAATCCGTTTTAAGTGCTTTCTCGTTTGTTTTCTACTTTGTACGACCTTTACTTCGCCAGTGGACTCCGATTTCTTTTGTATCTAACGACCGCCACGGTCCATATCCAGGATCGCTGAGTTAATTGTGCGATAGCCTCACTTTTACCAAATCCCTAATAATTCAGCTCTCAGATTGTCAAAACTGACAGAATTTTCAGGGAGGAAATGATGTGACATGAATCTATTAAATCATACCATTTTCATATGTTTACATTCTGGGCCCAAGAATGTATGCAATCGTTTTAGTCTCCTTTCATAACTGTTGGTCCACGGGTGTTTAGATTACGCGTCGAAATAACACAAAATGCTTCAAAAACGATACATAAACGCTTGTACCTTTGATTGCTTTGACTTAGAAGCTTAATTCTTTCTTGTTTTCCAAGTGACCGTATCCCTGTTAGTGTTGTTGAGTTGAATTATAAAAAAAATATATATGTATATGCAATTAATTCAAACCAGCTTCATAATGATACCTCCACGCGATCTTGAGACAAATGGTCTTGGCAGACGGCAGATTGGCGAACAGACAGAGAGACAGACGGATAACAAAGTGATCCTATAAGGGTTTAGGATTTTTCCTTTTGAGGTATGGAACCCTAAAAACAAGACTCATTAAGTATCTAAAACATTAATGTTAAATGAGAGGCAAGTTAAATGTGACGACATATTATCGGCTTCAACGACTTCTTCAAGCAAAATACACACGTACAGGCGTTACTATATTTGCAAATTAGTGTAAAGCTATATAATAAGTTTGCTAATTTGCTTAATATATAATATTTGCATGTGGAATATTTGGTTTACGAATTATGAAGAACTCAAAAGAGGTTTGATATGGTTCATGTAAAATATACATTGCGCGTTTACAGTTTTTACTTGGCTGGATACCTTGTCTGGATGTATTATACATAAAACAAAAGGCTGTTTCATTTCCAACAGTGGCATTTCTATATATAGCTAAAAACTATATAGTGAGGACAAGGACACGAAAGTAATATATAAAAAAATATAAAATATTTTTCTTACATTTATTAACTTATACATATATAAATTAATATTTTATCGTCAATATTTACTTAACTAAAAATATTGGGTGCTACATTAAGGAACACCTACTAAAAGTAAATCTACTTAAAAAGATCTTTTAAGAATTAGTATATTTAAAGATCTTACATCTATTTTACACAACGTTTTAACATTTTTATTTTTATTTAAATATTTAAAATAAGAGACAGCGTCACGCGACAAACACAGTTAACTTGCATAATTTTAAGTTAGTTTAGTTCATTGAAGCAAGGAAAATGTCATTTTACGGTAAACAATTGCTTGTCAATGAAAAATAACGAAATATGTATCTCTTTCAGTATGAACTACATCACTGGCACAGCAGTTAACAAAACCGCCTCCATGTCGACGCGTATACGTTACTTATTTCTTGTTGCTACGCTTTTTGGTGGGAGCTTTTTAATTATATCTATTAACAATATATCACGATTTGTTTATATTGGCAATAGTATAATTCCCTGGAGCTCCATATCTTATAAGGAAATAGAAAGTTTTACAGAGAAAAGTTTCACAATAAACACAGAAGGTTGCATAATTCCTGCATTGAAAATTTTTGGAGATGAAATAAAGGAATACGTCACATACCCTACTAAAATAAAGCCATGTCCGGATTCAAGATTAGCGTTGCTCGCTAGTAATAACACTCATATTTGGATAAGACCTGAAAATAAAGAATATTACAATATTAGCCGATATACAACAGTAAAGTGTTGTTATAGGTCGTTCTACCGTCCTGAAACAGTAAAAGATATCACTTTATTTAATAATGACGATCGTGTTCAATATAGTGATTGCAAATATTTTTTTCACGTTATAGAGGTAAGCGATGAGTTTGTTAGTGTTTACTGTGAGTACAAAAACAATAAAATTTACCAACAATATTATTTATTCGCCCAAAAAAAACAATCCCTTCTACAAAGTTCAGAATTATCAGACAATAAAACATCCTATAACGTAATCGTTATGGGTGTTGATGCAGTCTCCAGACTTAATTTCCATAGAACAATGCCAAATACTTTAGCTACCTTAAAGAAAAAAGGAGCAGTGGAACTTTTAGGTTACAACAAAGTTGGAGATAATACTTTCCCAAATTTAATACCAATGCTTATGGGTAAATCAGAGAAAGAATTGAAGTTTTCCTGTATCCCTAATGAAAAATCAACATTTGATAACTGCCCATTCATATGGGAATGGTTTAAGGAGGCTGGTTATTATACAGCTTTTGGTGAAGATAGTTCAAGTCTTGGCACTTTTAATTACGAAAAAGCTGGATTTATACGAGCGCCCACAGATTATTATGTTCACACTTTCTTCAATGAAGCTGAAAATAATGTGGGTAATAATAAGGACCTTAACTCGTTCCTATGTATGAATGACAAATATTTTTTCAGTGTATTATTAAAATATATAGAAAATCTTATTTCGGCAATGAAATCTTCAAAAATGTTTGGTTTTTTTTGGGAAGTAACAATGAGTCACGATTTTGTTAATTACCCAATGGTAATGGATAATTATTATAATGATTTTTTCAACAACTTAGATAACAACGGTTATTTGGATGATACAATTATAATACTCGTCAGTGACCACGGAATAAGGTGGGGTGAACTCAGATCAACTAATCAAGGTAGATTGGAGGAACGTTTACCATTTGTTTACATATTGACACCTAAGAAATTTCGTGAAAATTACGATGTTGCATTTAATAATTTACTATTAAATAGTAAACGTTTGACTACACCATATGATCTACACTATACTCTGCTTGATTTAATAGATCTTAATAGAATTCAAAATAGCGTGATTAATATACGAAATAACGTGTTCCCATCAGACAGCAAAGGGTACTCTCTGTTTTTTCCTATACCAGAAAATCGAACGTGTGCCCAAGCGCACATTGACGACCATTGGTGTAGTTGTCACAAAGGGCACTCATTATCAGTAACAAATGAAAAATCGCTGCATATCGCTGAGAAATTGGTGCAAAGCATAAATATGCTGTTAATAAGATATAGACAGTGTGCTCAACTGAAAGTAATTGAATTGCTCGAAATAACAGAATTGGAAGTGAGTTCGCCTGAAGATGATAAAATTGAATGGCGTGAATATATGGTAGTGATAAAAACAGTACCAGGTTATGGCATGTTTGAAGGCACTCTTCGTTATGATGGTCATAAATGGAGTCTGTCGGGTACTGTAAGTCGACTCAATCTTTACGGTAACCAAAGTCGATGCATTCACGATTATTTATTAAAGCTGTATTGTTATTGTTTATAGCAATAATACTGGTTTATGATTTATCTAAAAATATTGTACCTTATTAAAGCATTAACTTAATCTAATTAATGTTTTCTAAGAATTTCAGTATTTAAAAAAAAAATGTATCTAAGTACACACTGTGATATTTTAATAAACATTTATATAAGTACAGTTGTACAGATTTTTTTTTTGTGTTTTCGCATATAATTTGTGGCTTAACAAAATAAAATGAATAAAAATTATGTCTTTTTTTTCTAAAATTTTTTATCTGAAAGGGCTGTTCTTTATTATTTTTCATCCATACTCCTACATACATATACTCTTAAAATTATAAAATTTTAGGTATTTAAAGTTATTAGTTCTACGGTACAGTAGTATAATTCCCTCGTTACAGCTTTTGTGAGACTATATACTGAATTACTTTTTAAAGTTCTTAACTGAGCTTATCACTCGATACATCTGTGGTAGGCTATAACGCCAAACGACAAATGTGACGTAAACACAACTTGTGTGTCAAATATCGTGCCTGAGTCTGACAGATTATTGTCACAACCTTTATATACTTGTGTTAAAAGTAATCAAAAGGCGTATTATTTTGAAAATGTATATAATTTGAATATTTTTATGTTAAAAGAATTTTTACTTGAAAATGGCTGTTACTTTTAGAGTTTTATACCGACATAACACATTTTTTCAAAATATAACCAAACCGGTAAAATGGAACTTAAGGACACATTATCCTATTAGATTCTCATGTAGTGGAATAAAAAATAAAAATAATATTTTGCAAAACACTTTAATAATCAAAGATCTAAGGCCAACGTTGTTGCAACCGATTCCACGATGTTCTAATCATAACAGTGCCAATGCAAGTGGCCCTCCTCAGGAACCAGAGAAAAAACCAGGAATCATACAAAGATTTAAACAAATGTATAAAGATTATTGGTATGTGCTGTTACCTGTACACATGACAACATCAGCTTTATGGTTTGGTGGTTTTTACTACTGTGTAAGAAGGTATTTATTTGTTTTATAATTATATAAAGTTTTGTTTTCAATAGATTAAATTAAAATTCAATATTATTTTTTTAACAAAATCTTATAAAGATTTCTTTAATAGCAATGTCATGCAAACCATCTTATTATTTCATGTTTAATTTCACTTAGTTACATCATCTATAATTGCTCATTTTTCTATGACAATGCATAAAATGATACATAGCTATAGTAATATTGTACCTTATTATATTTATATTTGCTGTCCGTCTGCACCATAGCCAACACCTAAAATATTTTTTTATTGAATATAAAATATATTTTTTTATACAAAAAATACCAAATACATCTCAAAAAACTTTCTTTTCAGTGGTGTTGATGTTATCAGCCTAATGGAATCAGTAGGAATAAGTGATAAACTATTAACACCATTAAAGGAGTCCCATGCTGGATACTTTGCTCTTGCGTTGGCCCTCTACAAATTGGTAACACCACTACGATATGCTGTCACTGTTGGTAATATATTAGTTGATATATGCTGGATAATTATTTAGCAAAGAGTTCTCCCAATTGACACACAGTCTTTTGAATTGTGAGAGAAAGTGGAAAATGGAGTGTCTTATCACTAGGTTCTCTCTGTCAATGCTTCTTCTATATGTAAGATAAGCTGAAAAAAAGAAAATATTATTGGCAATAGGAAATATTAGATAAATTGATTTGTAAAGAAGACTCTTGCGGTGTAGTGAGATAGGGTCTTACTGTGACTGTAAATACAATTATAGATTCTATCTCTACTCTAGCAAATGATTATATATATATATATATATATTTCTATAAATGATTTTATTTATTTTCTCTAGTAGAATGAATAAAATGTCTGGTTGAGTTAAACTACCGAGTATGCAATAATTCAGTAATTGGACTGAATATGGGAAATGGATTGTTTAACATTAATTCTCTCTGCCTTTTATTTATTCCTGGAAAATGCATGTATAAGGACCGCCAACAGGGAAGGCAAGCGCCTTACAATGAGCAGTACTGTGGGACTAACCAATGAAACTGATCCTACCCACTAAAATGCAGTGGAAACCCTCTCCACAAATATGAGACGCCGCAGGATCGCTTGCGTATACTACTACGACGCCTTGATGGAAGGCCCGCCTATTGCGGGCCATCGCCTTCAGGCACCCCAGGGTTAAAAATCTCCTATGACACCTGTAGCATCGATGACTTGCTGGAAGATCACCATGACCCCTCCCGCAGTAGCTCCTCTAGGGTAGGGGGAGTTGAACTCATGAGTCATGAGTGTGATGCTTCCGTTGCTTCGGCGTATCACACCGGCGACATCTCCCGACGTGCCTTCTGATGTAGGCATTTGCCTAAGCAACTGTGCTCCATCAGTACTTTTACCAGCCTGAACGTGAGGTAAAAGTGGACTGCCACCACCGTCGCTGCCTGCGCCCGGAGAACCCAGGTCCTCTCTCCATCGCCAG
Organism: Heliconius telesiphe telesiphe; assembly: GCA_018249795.1. Classification (NCBI taxonomy): domain Eukaryota; kingdom Metazoa; phylum Arthropoda; class Insecta; order Lepidoptera; family Nymphalidae; genus Heliconius; species Heliconius telesiphe. The sequence goes on along the minus strand of DWLH01000085.1, from coordinate 18,342 downwards.
ATCAGACTTGTCCGCTCTACTGCGCGCGCGATATCCGTCAGCGACGGTTGCACGCCTCGCGATCGTTCACTTGCATGAAATACATGTACTCTGGCAAAAGCACTGCCGCCTGTAGCTACCAAGGCGGGGATCGCTTGACAAGATTGCCGCCGTCCAAGTCGCTCTTACCGCTATGATTCATTTTTCGCAATTGTGTCTTATTGCGAGCGGTGAGAGAAACCGCCCTCAAAGGCGTGGATCTGAACACGCCTATGTCGGCGTTGCCGGCAAGGACAATCCGGCTCTCCGACATTCGGCAGTAGCTTGCCCCTTGGCAGGCGGCCATCCCCCGATCCTGGCTATCGGATCGACCCTGGCGGTGGCGGCGGCGTCTACTAGCTTCGACGAGATAGTTCCCTTTGCGTACCCCAATATATGTTACGCGAAAAATTATATAATCAAAATTTAACACATTGTTCTTTTCTTACAGGTGGTACCACTTATGCCATAAAGAGATTGACAACTATAGGGTGGATTAAACCAGTGCCATCAAGGGAACGTCTTAAAGAGATGCTTCAAGAAAAGAAAGATAACATTCAAGGAAAGTTCAATGAGAGTAAACAACACTATCAGATCCAGTTGAAGGAGAAAAAAACTCAAGTAATGGACGAAATGCAAAGATACAAATCTGAAATGCGCAATATAAAAGATAAAGTAAAGAAAATGTAAAATATGCAATGTTGGTTTTAAATTTTCATTTCTGTGAAATATCATTTTCGTGAATGAAATATAGTATAGATAAGGAAATTTAATATGACTGTATACAGGTTGAATTTATTTATTGTTAAAAGTATATAAATACAAAAGTATTATTTAACAATTTTTTTCTTTAATTAAAAGAAATAAGTTTGACAACATTTTAATTATCAAAATGTACAGATATCATAGACTATGTTATAATTAAGTACCTAAACTCTCGACAGCACATTACTGGAATGTTACATTATGGTGGAACTACTTCTTAGAGGTTTATAACGGGAATGTTATGGATGTACCAATTTTTATCTCAATAATACAGATGTAAGAAAAATATTATATTGCGTATATAATATTTTTCTTACTGTCTGTATCATACATATATATACAGATATAAAATTATTTCAGCTTATCCTTTAGTTGCAAATAATTTTGGTTACAGATAAGTTTTATTTTGAAATTTAAAGAATCTGTAATTAACAGCTGTTTTATTACATTTCTGTAATGTTGTCAGCTGTTTCATTATTTGATATATTGTTGAATATTGTATTCTACTATGAAAAGTTCTTCGTACTAATAACTACTTCGTGGTAAGCTCTAGTATGTCGGCCAGGCAAAATCAATAACTTATTGAACAAGGCTTATTTATATTTAGGCTCTGCCCACATCCAAAATTATATGAAACCTTTATATTGGTTCTAAACCACAATTACAAATAGTTTTTTATTTTGTATATCTGATAAGTTCGGTTATGGTTACAGAGCTACATAACATCCCTGGATCATAATAAAATATAAAAACAAAAGGGTCATCAGTAGAGCCAGATGTGCTGTCACATCTAAGATAGTTACATTAGTAAATGCATCAAAGAAATATACATATAAATAAAATCTTTGCATAGGCCTAGTCCAATATTTTATTTAGTCAGTATTATAAAAAACATATTTACTTAATTTAGGTTTTTTATAACATTTAAATATTTATGTATATTATTTATTATTACAGGTTTGAACATATTTTTATTGTTTTGCAATTTATTTTTCATTCAATACATCTTAAACAAGAAGTGTTTTAATTGGTTCCACAAAAAAATACCTATCTTTTGTTAATACTGCTCTCTATAATTTAAACAATTAACTACTAAGTTGAGCTTCCATACTATACCATTTTTATTTATTTCAGTTTTAAAATCCCAAATACAAATGCATCTATTACTATAAATATCACAAGAAATGAAGGCATAAATGATTTCTGGCTCCTACATATACTACCTCTTTAACATACATGTTTGTTAACTTATGTACCTTGACATCTTATTATCTAAAAATATAATCTTCCCATTGACTCATCCTCATATTGTGACACTCATTTCCTTACAAGCAAGCTGTCATTTTTTGTATCTATACATACATATTACATCTAATATCTAATATTTTGTTCAAATCCCAATATTGAGCATAGCAGTATAAATAACTGATTAAAGGTACACATTTTGACGATGGCATAACTTTAACTACAATCAATAATGCCTCTTATTATGTAAAATAAAACTTAATATACTTTTATTATTTTGCCTTTATTTGCATCTCGGCACCCAACTACTCAGCACAACACCATGTTTTAAATATAACAGTTACCTTAGCTGGAACCGACAGTCACATCCTCACTGTGTCATGATGGCATCACATACACATTTATATAATATGCAAAATCTATAAAATGTCATGGCAACAAATATATAATGATTACATTACACATAATTATAACATATGAACATAATATATTTTCCAAACAATAAAATTTCCATCTAATTTTTTTCTAATAATTTCAACAGGTCTTTTTCCTATATAACAGATTGTCTAATCACATGTCTGGAACAAGTTAGGTACAATGTGTACCGTCGGGCAAATGGATCACATTGTATGTCAACATTTGCTATACTTAGAACGAACTATGTTATATATCTTGATTACACTCGCTGGTAAAATGTACTACAACAGCTTACAATTATACTATTTAGTTACATAGCCATATTAACATTGCTATCCCCAATTCTAGTTATATATGCATATAACTAGAATTACCTAGATTGACAGGAATGTTGAATCAATTTAAAATCATTCATGATAAAAAAAATCAAAAACAAGAATTTATGTAATACAAAAGATAAAATAGCACTTTAAAAATGTTCCGTGTATATTAACATTTTGAAATGTGATGTCATTAAACTTAAGACCCGTTGTCACGCATGTCCCTGACGTTGTCTCTTAACATCAATATCAAGATATTAAATGATCAACATTCCTCTCCACAGGCTTCACTCTAACCATACACGTCTTACAGCTGTCTACCACAATTCACCATGTCTACAGACCAAGGTTGTTACGGATGTAATATAGATACCTATATCTGTTTCGGTTATGTATGCAGTTATTTCAGATTATCCGTTAGTTCGGATAATTCCGGATTTTTTAATGGATTTTGGAGAATATATTCTCCAAAATCCATAAAAAAATCCGGAATTAATATGACAAGTTTCCTAATGGAATTATTAGGGCCACTAGTTTATCAAATTTTTTTTTGTTTCATATTACTTTCATGTCAAGTGAATACTCTCAAATAATCTTTTATTGATAATTTCTTTTTACAAGGTTTTTTCGATAAATATAATCATAAATCAGTCATATGTTGAGAAACATTTTTAAAACTCTTTAAACTCCGCCTGTATCCGAAAATATATTACTATTACGGTACCGACAGTTTGTATTTCGGATGTACAATAATTACGATTACGCTAACGGAGGTCTTTAACATCCCCGCAACAGACGACGTTGTTTTAACATATTCTGATAGATATGATGTATCGTAAAAGCGCGTAGCATATAAATGCAGTAACAGTACTGCATACACGCAGTGGTCTACCCCATGTACTGGTAGGAGGCGGGCGACAGGTGCGGCGCGGGCGGCATACCGGGCCCCGTGGGCGCGCCTATGGCCGTCAGGTGACACGCGCGACACATTAGTTTACCTGTGGACGAATATATTTTATAATTTATTTTGTACTTTCTATTTGACTATTGACATTGCAGGGTAAATTCAAAGTCAAATAGTTTAATTTAAAATAAGTAAGTAAGCAGCATGTAACTTCACATGCTTCATTTTTTGAACTTCAAATAATTTACCACCAGTTTAATAAAGTTAATGCCTCAGACCTAGCGCACTAAAAAATAGAATGATATAAATACCGGCTAGAGGATAGCAGCGTTTGTCGGGCTCGTCTGTCAGTTGCATCCCACACATGCAGCACATGTAGCAGTCCACGTGGAAGTCCCGATCCATCGACACAACTCGCACTGTCTCATCCGTACCTTCCACAGGTGTTATTCCTGAGAAAAAAACATTCAAGTTTCAATTATTTCATAAATATGTAAACATAACAACCGACAGACGTAAAATTAGCTCTTAGAGCTGTCTGACAAGGGGTTAAATAAAACCATACTGTCTGTCAATGGATAGCCTCTTGTTATAATTAAACGAAAGTTAGGTTCAAATTTTGCATCTTATTTACCTTATAGCTACCAAAGTAATAGTACTATACCAGTGTTGGGTGTATGCACACATAAACTATCACACTTTATAAAATAACGAAAGTCTGGCTCGGTCTGGCTCTAGGGTCATAAACAAACCAGAAAAAGGTTACTTTACAAGTCAGAATTAATGAAAATAATATATTTTATAAAAATATTTATGGAAGGAATTTGCTGATTAGAGAAGTTATGAAATCTTTTCACACTTGATAGAAATCAAATATTATAAATGCCTTAAATTATTAAAATTTTTAAAATAATTAAGTATTAAACTTGTAGACTACAAGTAAAAATATCTGTTAATGTGTTCTAACATGTAAAAGGAATGAGGCCGGAAGATTTGTATCTGTACAAATGTGTATTATCAATAAAAGTTTGAGCTTTTTTTTAGTTGTTTACTTTTACTCTCAAGTCCAAATTAATATACTATAGATTCCCTCTGCCTCTCCTGCTATATGCGGAATACAATATGAAGTTAGAAAAGTATATAAATAATACCTTTGCCACAACTAGCACACTTTGGGGCAAACATGCGGTGATAATCGTTCACACAATATATCTTGTTATCAACATCAACTGTGAATGGCACACCGTCAAGGCACTCGTTACAGATGCAGCATCGGAAACAGCCTGGATGATATGATTTGCCCATAGCTTGTAATATCTGCAATATATTTGAGATTTTAATTATTCATTTATATAAACTAGAAGACAATATTGTTTTTAAAAATATTTTTTAGCTTAACACTATTTTCTGCATACAATCAGGCGGGCTATTAGAATCTAATATTGAGACACTCTATTCACCACCTACCGCCTGAATTTGAAACATGTTTAGTAGTGGAATTCAACAATTTAAGTTATACAAAAAACAAATTCTAGTTGATACTAAAAAAGTAACAAGGGATTTGTTTAAAAATATTATAAAAGTATTTTTATAACAATAAGAACAATTATTCACACAGATACTTTGCAATAACGTAACATATTATTTATTATCACAGAACAAATTACAAAGAGATAATAACAAATTATTTAGTAATTTTATCAAATGGCATTAAAATTAAAGTTATTGGCTTATATTATATAAATGTGTCAAGCAAACAACCTGGCATAAACATATTTAAAATGTTTAAAGTGTTATGTCAAACTAAGGATTACTGATATTTTAAAAATGTATAAAAAAAAATGTAGTGGGACTTAAGCTTAAATAGTAGCTTTAAAAATTATAGCTACTAACCATTTCCATTATCAAGTGGCCACATATTGCACATTTTTCGGCTGTCTGTTGAAATCCAGAATACTGTAACATAAATTTGTTTTTTTAATCATGTTCATAAGCAAATAGCAAGGTAGGCAGAGGAAATCTTGTGTTTAGATACTCGGTTCCACACGCACTGCCGAACTTTTGCTACACTGTTGATAAGCGAAACTCGACGCCGCACTTTGTCTTGTTACTGGAGTGAAGAAATGTTATGAAATATTAAATATTGTTTCAATCAAACCCACCACCGTCATGCACGACGACATCTATGATACATATGTAGCTAGTAATAATTTTATAATAAATTATTTTATTGTAAAAGAGAAAAACTTTTTATTTCATTTGAGAAATTATCACCAGGTTAGTTGATGTGAGGTTTGTTCAGGGATGGTACTAGTAACATCCCTATACAAGCCTCACATTAATATCAAAATTTTAAGAGATATGTTGTAGAAAGCTTACAGTTGATTGATATATAGAAAAAAAAGTGCTGTAACTCTTCTGAGGTGTTTGATTTCATTAAAATATTAAAAATATATATTACCAGATAGTCCTCTTCACAATATACTTTGCCATGAACATTGTAAAAAGCTTTTCCTCTCAAAGCCCTTCCACAAGAACAACAAATGAAACAATTTGTATGATACAGATTTCCCATAGCTTGACAAGCTTGTCCAGCACCCGTCACTCCTGCACCACATGTATGACATATACCTGAAAATTTATGTTTGCATACTTAACATTAAAATAATAGAAAATTTTATTAATCTATTAATGCTAAATTAATAGCTTATCACTGTATTCCATATATACATATAGCAGGGAAGCAGCGGGAGCCTAGTGTTAAGTTAACCTATCTTCTATCCAATAGCACTGATATGGCAATTCATTCCTAAAAGTGGGAATCAAACAAATAATGTATTTACAATATAATGCTGTGCCAAGTAAATATAAGTTTGTTTGTTACACTTTCACACCAAAAGTACTGAATTGATTATGAAACTTTGTACACATATTCTTAGAGGTTTCGTAGGGATATAGGATATTTTTATATTAAAGCAAAAAATATTTAAAAATATATCCTTTGGCTACAGTATTTAAAGTGAGCGAAACTTTGTTTGAGTCTTATACATGTATAAAAATACAATTGCTTTAGTGATATCGTAGGCAAAGTCATGAGGGGATCACTAAACAAAACAAAACACTAACAACTTACCAAAGTATTCTCCTTCCTCATCTTGCCTTTCCATTTCTTCTTCAAGTTGCCGAGTAAGTTCTTCTATTTTACGCTGAGCTTCACTTGGTCCTGGTGGACGGGGTGGTGTAATACTATATGGAAGTAGGCTCTTTCCTCGACCACCAGAGCCTCGTGACCCACCTGACAATTGGGACACTGAACTAGGTGTAGGACTAGGTGCAGGCGATTGAGCTGGGGAACATAAGGAAGTTAATCCAGAGACCATGTTTCTAGAACTGATTGATTCTGAGGCTAATGATGTATTATCTTTACTGGCAGCAGCTGCTGCAGCAGCAGGTGAACCACCTGTCATACACACATAATCAGAGCCATTTGTATCCTCTATTATTTGCATTCTATTAGGAAGAGGCTTGGGATTCATATTATAATTTCCATTTACTGGTGGAGCTTTTATTTTAGTGAGGCCATTACCAATAGGTGGCTTAGGATGAAAATATTTTGGTACAGGTAAAGGACCTTGTACTTCAGTGGCTATGTTTGCCTTTGGCCTTTGAGCACTAGGTGCTATTGAAGCATAAATAGCTGTTGAAGGTATTGTAACAACTTTATCATCAAAGCTAACAGAGTTATTATTTTTTAAAAGTGCACTAATATCAGTATATTTAGGAGGAGCAGATTTCATGATTGTGTAATCTCCACTAGAATTATCTGATGAGGAATTGTATGGTGGTGGAGGTACAACTTTGTCCACTTTACTTTTTTCTATTAATAACTTTTGTGAACTATTTCGATTGAGAGAGGTATTGGGTACTTGTGGCCCTGGTGCAGAGCTTTGTTGAACATATTGCTGATCTGACTTAGGTTGTACTTTAAAATCATTTTTCTTTTCACTATCAGAACAAAGCATATTTTCATAAACCAAAGGGCTCACTTTAGACTTGTTATTTACTGGCACTTGAGGCTGAGCTTTACTGTATCGTGTGTTGTAATATCCTTCTGCTGCTAATGGTTGGCTTTGGTATAGTTGATGATAATAAGGAGGCTGTGACAGTTGTTGTTCACCGTAGTAATCTATATTTTCGTATACAGGAGGGGGATATTGAGAGTTTGTATTTCCTGGTATTTCATACAAATCTTCAGTTTGATAACTCAGAGACCTTTGTGAAATTGAGTCTATAGACCGTGTTGGACTAGTAGGTAACGCTGTAGTATTTATATCACGTTTATTTATTGACGCGATGGTCTCTACTCGCTTAGGTGTAGCAAATTTAGATGCTGCAATCACATTGGAGCGTTCATAAAAACTATAATCCTGACGATTAGCAGGGGCATTGTCTAAGGTAAAACTTTCAATGGCACCAATAGGCCTAGATTTTCCTTGAGCACTATTGTTGGATGTTGAGGCATTGTGCGCTTGCTCAGTATCATTTTCGTCTTTGTTGGATATTTTCAAATCTTGCAAGCCCAGTATACACCGTTGGTCTTCAGAGGTACTTCTCCTTGTAGGTTCCATATTAAACACAAATTATGTCAATATTACTGCCCAATTTCAAAAAAACACGAAAAACATAAATGATTCATAATTGTGATCTAATGTAATCTTCAACTCAACAAAACATCATGAAAAAAAATCGAATAAAAAAACAAATTTAGTGATGTACAGTTGATCATAGATGATTTAATACAATGACTAATTAATGATGATAAACATTCAAGTTCTTCAATTGAAACATTCAGTGAATATATTATTCAAAATGTTTTTTTTTTTAAATTACGATGATATTTAATGTATTATAATATTATATTAAATACTATAATATATATAAAGTCAAGTTATCCAATCCCATATATTACGTTTATAATGTATAATATTAAATTAAAAAACGAAGAAATATGAATATTTTAACAACATTACTCTTATTATTTTCTAATTTATTGCTCATAATTATTTTAAAATGTGTTGTTCAGTAATTTACAGTGTTTTGCTGAAGATTATTTTGGAAGAACTCAAGTTCTTATAAGATTTTTTTTTAATTTTGGATACTGATTTTCAACCAAGTACTTAATACATAATAGACAATGTTTATATATTTATACAAATACTGTTTATTCCTAATATACCGTTTAATGATCTTTAATCATTTCCCTATAAACAAACAACGATTACTCTTTTAATATATTCATACTGATTGGGAACTGAAATCGACTCAAAACTCACCTTCGATATATCGATTCTTAATATCGACGCCGCTCGTGTTTTGACATATTTTATTATGAACGTACTTATGCTTTTTAATCTTTATTCTAAAAGTTCACGAGCTCGTAGGTACACCGCTAGGTGATGTGTTAAAGTTTTATATAGTGTGTCGTAAATTTACTACTAAAAATAAATCATTCTTAAACCATAAATACATTAAAATTACCTTTTAAATAAATGATATAGCGACGAAAATATAACTAAATTTCAAGATGTATGATATAGAAGATGATCAGTACGAGGAGGAAGAGGTTGAAGAAATTTCTTCAGAGCTATGGCAAGAAGCTTGTTGGATTGTTATTAATGCATATTTTGATGAAAAAGGCTTAGTCCGGCAGCAATTGGACAGTTTTGATGAATTTATACAAATGTCGGTGCAAAGAATCGTTGAAGATTCCCCTCCTATTGAACTTCAAGCTGAAGCTCAGCATTCTTCAGGCGAAATCGAAACTCCACCAAAATATCATCTTAAGTTTGACCAAATTTATCTATCGAAACCAACACATTGGGAAAAAGATGGTGCGCCTTCACCTATGATGCCTAACGAAGCACGTTTACGGAATTTAACTTATTCTGCACCTTTATATGTTGATATTACAAAAACCATAGTAAAAGAAAATGAAGATCCTGTTGAAACTCAACACCAAAAAACGTTTATTGGAAAAATTCCTATTATGCTAAGATCAACTTATTGCTTATTGAGCAATTTAACTGACCGTGACTTAACAGAGTTAAATGAGTGTCCTTTAGATCCAGGTGGTTACTTTATTATTAATGGTTCAGAAAAAGTATTAATCGCTCAAGAAAAAATGGCTACAAACACAGTATATGTATTTAGCATGCAAGGTGGAAAATTTGCCTATAAAACGGAAATACGATCATGTCTAGAACATAGTTCAAGACCAACATCAACATTATGGGTTAACATGATGGCAAGAGGGGGACAAAGTATAAAAAAATCAGCTATTGGACAAAGAATTGTTGCAATTGTACCATACATAAAACAAGAAATTCCTATTATGATTGTATTCAGAGCTCTTGGTTTTGTAGCTGACAGAGATATCTTGGAACACATCATTTATGATTTTGATGATCCAGAAATGATGGAAATGGTGAAGCCATCCCTTGACGAAGCATTTGTTATTCAAGAACAAAATGTTGCACTTAGTTTTATTGGTGCTCGTGGTGCTCGCCCCGGAGTGACAAAAGAAAGACGTATTAAATATGCAAGGGAAATATTACAGAAAGAAATGTTACCACATGTTGGTGTTTCCGACTTCTGTGAGACTAAAAAGGCTTACTTTTTAGGTTATATGGTACACAGATTACTATTGGCTGCTTTAGGACGCCGTGAACTTGATGACAGAGATCATTATGGAAACAAAAGACTTGACTTGGCTGGACCTCTATTAGCTTTTCTATTTAGAGGCTTGTTTAAAAACTTATTAAAAGAAGTTAGAATGTATGCACAGAAATTTATTGATAAAGGAAAAGATTTCAACCTTGAGCTGGCCATTAAAACAAAGATTATTACTGATGGCTTAAGATATTCCTTAGCCACAGGTAACTGGGGTGATCAAAAGAAGGCTCATCAAGCAAGAGCTGGAGTATCACAAGTATTGAACCGTTTAACTTTTGCATCAACTTTATCTCACTTACGACGTGTCAACTCTCCAATTGGTCGTGATGGAAAATTAGCTAAGCCTCGACAATTACACAACACGCTTTGGGGTATGATATGCCCCGCTGAAACCCCTGAAGGCGCTGCTGTAGGTTTGGTCAAAAATTTAGCTTTGATGGCTTATATCTCAGTAGGTAGTCAACCTTCCCCTATATTAGAGTTTTTGGAAGAATGGTCTATGGAAAATTTAGAAGAAATAGCACCATCTGCTATAGCTGATGCTACCAAAATATTTGTAAATGGTTGTTGGGTGGGAATTCATAGAGATCCTGAACAACTTATGGCTACATTGCGAAAACTACGTCGTCAAATGGACATTATTGTCTCTGAGGTAAGTATGATTCGTGATATAAGAGACAGGGAAATAAGAATTTATACAGATGCTGGTAGAATTTGCCGCCCTCTACTTATTGTTGAGAATGGAGCCCTGCTATTAAAGAAGAAACACATTGATCAATTAAAAGAAAGAGACTATAATAATTATGGATGGCAAAATTTGGTAGCCAGTGGTGTTGTCGAATATATTGACACATTGGAAGAAGAAACTGTAATGATAGCTATGAGCCCTGATGATTTAGCACAAGTAAAAGAATATGCCTACTGTACAACTTACACACATTGTGAAATCCATCCTGCAATGATATTAGGTGTCTGTGCATCAATTATTCCATTCCCTGATCACAATCAAAGTCCCAGAAACACTTATCAGAGTGCTATGGGTAAACAAGCTATGGGCGTCTATATTACTAACTTTCATGTTAGAATGGATACATTGGCTCATGTACTTTATTATCCTCATAAGCCCCTGGTCACAACTAGATCTATGGAATATTTACGATTTAGAGAGTTGCCTGCTGGTATCAATTCTATTGTAGCAATTTTATGTTACACTGGATACAATCAAGAAGATAGTGTCATTTTAAATGCTTCAGCTGTTGAAAGAGGATTCTTTAGATCAGTGTTTTACCGTTCTTATAAAGATTCAGAATCTAAAAGAATTGGAGATCAAGAAGAACAATTTGAAAAACCTACGAGACAAACTTGTCAGGGTATGAGAAATGCTCTCTACGATAAGCTTGATGATGATGGTATTATCGCTCCCGGTATAAGAGTGTCCGGAGATGATGTTGTCATTGGTAAAACAATAACTTTACCAGAAAATGACGACGAGCTAGAAGGTACAACCAAACGCTATAGTAAGCGCGATGCTTCAACGTTCCTACGTAACAGTGAAACTGGTATTGTCGACCAAGTTATGTTGACGTTAAACAGCGAAGGATATAAATTTTGCAAAATTCGTGTTAGATCTGTGCGTATTCCACAAATTGGAGATAAGTTCGCTTCCCGTCACGGTCAAAAAGGAACTTGTGGAATCCAGTATCGCCAAGAAGATATGCCGTTTACATGCGAGGGCTTAACGCCAGATATCATTATTAATCCCCATGCCATCCCTTCTCGTATGACAATTGGTCACTTGATTGAGTGTATTCAAGGAAAAGTATCATCAAACAAGGGAGAAATCGGTGACGCAACGCCATTTAACGATGCAGTTAACGTACAGAAAATTTCATCTTTACTACAAGAGTATGGCTATCACCTCCGAGGCAACGAAGTGATGTATAACGGTCATACTGGACGAAAGATTAATGCGCAAGTATTCTTGGGTCCCACATATTACCAGCGTCTTAAGCATATGGTAGATGACAAAATTCACTCGAGGGCAAGAGGACCGGTTCAAATTTTGGTACGACAACCTATGGAGGGGCGTGCTCGTGACGGAGGTTTGCGTTTTGGGGAAATGGAACGTGATTGCCAAATCGCCCACGGTGCCGCACAGTTCTTGAGAGAACGTCTCTTTGAAGTTTCTGATCCGTACCGTATTCACGTTTGTAATTTCTGTGGTCTGATAGCAATAGCTAATTTAAGAAATAATACTTTTGAGTGTAAGGGTTGCAAAAATAAGACTCAAATATCCCAAGTTCGGCTACCATATGCTGCTAAGTTGCTCTTCCAAGAGCTTATGTCAATGAATATTGCACCCAGACTTATGGTAGTGAGTTAAACAGTAACTTTTTATTCTATATTAGTTATCATTTGATTTAGATTAGAATAGATATAACTATTAAACACTTTTAAGACTTGTATCCGGCATTCATAATAAGTACAAACAACTATAAAAATCATGCGCATAAAAATGTTTTGATATTTGTGACACATACCACATTACATGTTTTTACTCATTTAGTGTATAAACATTTTTCAAAATAAATTTACTAATAAATTTGGCCTAGATGTGAGGGCAAAATTGAATACTATTACTATTACTTGATATTGTACATGACATTACATTTGGAATATTTCAAAAGTATATTTTTCCAATTTGCCAAATTTTGAATTTTCAGGCTATATATTGTAAAAATCCAATAGCTGGATACATTTAAAGATATGTTTTAGTTGTTTATAAGACCTTGATTAATATTTTTTTGGCTAATAAATAAAAACATTAAACTTTTTATCATAAGACTTTTATTTCGTATCACAAACGACGACATTAAATGCAGCTTATAATATAACAATAACGTTACAAAATGTACACATAATCTTGGTACTTAATAATTTAATAAATTATATCAAAAATGCATCAACGCACTTGAGGTATATATTATTTATTTATAGCAGAAATAATCAAACAGACTATAAATATAAAGTTAACAATAATAAAATTGAAATTTGTAACAGTTACGTAAGTAAATAAATTGCATATATTTTTTATTGGATGGGTGCAATTACTATAAGCGTAAAAGGAAAGTTCATTAAATGGTATATAATGTTTAGTACAATATACCCATATATTCAAACAATAACAGACATATATTATAATAAGTAAATAAACATCTGTTTTTAAATTGCAGTAAACCGATTAATATAGTATAATATAGAAGACTAGGAAGACTTAAAAAAAATAGCAATTAAAAAATGCTATAAAATATGTAGAGAGCGTAAACGCTATACTTTGCATTTATGACGATTAAGTACTACTTACGTGATGAGCATGTGCAATTAGTGCTGGGAAAAGGTACTACATCTAGATCTAGATATTATAAAATTAAAGAGTGGTTTTCCATCTAGGTCTAATATTTTTGAGATTAAAAAACATATTTCCTTGAATGTATGTAGAACTCCTTTGCCTTTGATGACTAAGTGTATTTTTTATATTTTAGTCGTTTTTAGGTGCACCTACTTTATACCTATAACTACCGATTTTTTTATATAACAATATATTATGCCTTTTAGCAAACACTGAAATATTAAAGCACCACAATTATTCTTAAGTTAGTTACTGTACAACTTTTATATTAAAGCGAATAGAATTGTTTTCCGAAATGCCATACTAAATTAAGATGTAAATCAATATTAAAGATTATTTTTTTAATTAGATTATTCTTGTTATTTTTTTAATCGAAAATTATAGTATCTACGGGTAGTCTTATATTATCTAACACTCATTTCTTACTGATCTTGTATTTTAAATATTGTATTATCCTCCCACTAAGGTCTGAACTTGTTATGAACAACTGCTGATGTATTATGCAACAACTCTATCCGACCTTAAATAGACAGACAACATTTACGTATGTACTTTTCATCTTAACAATCTATTCGGACGATAAAAAATTCAGTTCGAATTGCACATAGCTGGACACAATAATTTTAAAGTACAATTGACTTGAATAGTAAAGTACGTCGGGGTAAGATCGATAATGGATCAAGACTATAGATCAAAGTATCGATTAATTATTATCGCCGACTTGGCCATGACTGTGACTAACATTAAAAACTTATGCCTAATTAGTCGGTTATTTGATCTATACGATCTTGACCCGCTAGCGATCTTACCGCGCACTATATATTTCGACCATATTATAAGCTGTTTTTTCAGTTGGGAGCTGGTAGAGCTCTTTGTTCGCGATCGTCGTCCTCCTTGGGACGACTCCATTTTATCATAGTTTCCGGCGACCGATATAGGAACACTAATTTTGCGAACAGATCTTCTTCTAGAGACAGCTCCAGTGCCTCGCGAACCTGAAAGAAACGTGGTTTTTTTTTGCTATAATTATATTGAGATAATAAATTAGTTACAAAAAAAAACAACTACTACAACTGACACATTGAAATAAAATAATTTTACTGTGTAAAATTTTTTTTTTGTTCTTTATATAATCAGTATATAGTCAAAATATTCACCAAGTAAATATCAAGGCATAATTGCAGCACGCGGTCCACATTAGGCAAATCGTCGAACATGATCTTGGTGTAGATGCCCGAGAAGAACCCGCGTAGAACACGTGACGCCAGGAACACGAATGTTGTATAGAGGCCGATTATACTGAAAATTAAATAAATTACTTAGTAAGTTCAGAGGGCCATGGCGGTAGTGGTATGTAGTACATGTGTGTGTAGTGTATTGTAGGTTCAATCTCCACTTGTTGGGATGAATTAATATAATTTCTTCGCTCTGTTAAAAAAGTGCCCACTAAGGCGTTGAGTGCCGCCACTGCACACACAATATCTCTAAAATTGAGCGGTGCGTGGAGAATGGAGAAATATATTTCTTAAATATATAGTTCTAAGTGTACCTGTAATATTTAAATAAATGTAGCATATTGTAAATATTACTTTTAAATTAAGATGCACTTACCCTCCTCCTGAGATAAAATTGAGGGTCTCCGGGAAGAGCTTATCGTTGAATGTGTACATGACCAACATGTCACAGTTGTTCATTGGAATTGGAGCTAGAAAATCCTATAACAGCATTTATACTAATTAATAATTATGATATTGTAAACTATGATAATATTTATTATAATTTTAAGCAACCATCATTTTTAAATATTTAAATGAAATAAGGACAAATAAATATTATATTTTAATAGTTTTTTTACAATTAAGTAATTGATAGTTTAACTTACTTTGCGATATAGTTATTTAGCTATATTCAGTAAAAAGACAATATTGTTACAAATGCTACTTATTTATATGACTAAAGTGTTATTTAAATATTATATATCTAAGAATTCACAAAAAAAATCTAAATATATAAATAAGAATAATGCTTACGTGGGGCTGGCAGGCCTCGCGCACGCGCCAGTACACCGTGTCGGCCTCGCGCTCCAGCCGCAGCTGCACGTCGCGGTAGTAGCGCGCGTCGTCCTCCTCTACTATATCAAATTATAATTTAAAAAAATACATTTTGGATTTCAAAGCAGTAGAGTATCGGACTACTAAACGAGACGGTTGTGGATTCAATTCCTAAAATGTTTCTTGCATTTTGTCGCTCCTGTAATAAAGCAAAGCGCGGTGGTAATATCATCCATTTGTCGCAATGTCTCGAAAATTGTGCAGACAGTAGCCAGCCAGCGTTTCTTAACATAAGGCTGTCTATGTTAACTCTCCGTTGAGTGTCTTAAAACTATAGGCGGGATGTATCGCTCGTAATTTAAAGTAAATTCAATGTTTCACAAATTTCAATTGGTGGTAAAAATTTTCTTTTAAACAAAGCTCTGGAACAATTCATATAATATTCATTTAAGTTTAGAAAAAAAGAAAGGTAAAATTGGTGTTATACGAAATTGACATATAACTGCAGTATTAAACTGAATGTTTTATTTCTCTTGGAATCATGGTCATGGTCCTAATAAACCACTATTAAATAAAATATATTTTATTACCTTCACACTATATCCGGCACATAGCAAGGTTAACGAAGTTAAAACACTACCATATTCGAAAATGTTTTTACGACACTTCTATTATGTTGTATTACATATGTAAAATGCTCAATATGATATAAAAATAATTTCTAGTTTGTCATAGGTACCTGTTCCAACAACAGGAGGCATTAGTTGATAAGCTGGCTTTGTAGTTCCTTTATTGAATACTTTCAAAAACTTAGGAAACAGCAATTTCACATTTAGCCTGTAAATGTAAAGCATAAAACGTTAAATAATAATCTTATATAAAAAAAAGTTATCTGAGTAGAGATAAATGAATCTAATTTTATCAATATATTTTAATTAATACATTAAGAAAGAAATATATCAAATAAATTAATTCGGACTGACTGAAACGGTTTTTTTTTAAGAAAATTGACACTTGGCCCTCGTAAATCATTGCAAATAGTCCGCGCAGGGGCACAAGTGTGCGACTATAAACATTACGGTCGTGGGTTGAATCCCCACTTGGGAGAATTAAATATTAAATATTAAATATTTTTTCCTTTCCTCGTGTTGTAAGGAGGCAAAGCGCGCCATTTAGTTTGGCCACGTAATTGCTGTTGTTCTCAGGTTCCATCTGTCTGTAAAGCTAAAAAATTAACCATAACTTACCAAGTATCCGGCGTGGACGTATTCGCGAGCAACTTCAATAGCGTTTCACGTTCTGGGTTAATCTTGCCGTCTATGAAGGCTGGCATTGGCACTTCACGATTATTCTCTATAGTCGGTGGATTCTGCGCGTTGTTACTTGGATGGGTGATAATGTACGTGAATTTTACCATTAATGATGCATCTGAAATATTATTTTTATATGTATAAATATAGTCGTGGTGCCGGAGCACAAAGTGTGACTGTAAAATCGAGTGGTTGTGGGTTCGATCCCCATTCGAGAAAATGAAATATTTATTTACATTTATATTTTCATTTCTTCGCTCTGGCGACGCAAGCCGTGGCGTTGAGTTCCGCCACTTAACACGCAATGCCTCCAGAATTCGGCAGAAATTGGGAACGGAACGGAACCAGGTTCCCTCTGCCTACTCTGCTGTGTGCGGGATACAGCGTGAAGCTGATTTATTTATTTTTTATAAATACATTAAATAAATTCATAGTGGCGCATTGGGACAGCGTCTAACTGTAAAATCGCAAGTGTAGTTGCGGATTCGATCCTCACTGGGGACAATGATTTTATATTTAAATTATTTTCATTTAGCACGCTTTTGAGAGGAAAGAAAAGAATTGAAGGTGAAAAAAATTCAATCCAATTAAACATATACTTAATTAAACAATTTGCAGGCACTTTTGATTCCTCGAATTAGCCGTTGCCGTCGAATCGTGAGGCAGTTTAGCTAACTGTTGTGAGTTAGATGTTTTTGTAAATTACAGATATTTAAAAAAAAATGTGTAACATACAAAATTGTAAAGTTACAATTTAATTGTTCTATATAGAGTTATTATTACTAGAGAACGAATTGACGCGTATAACTTTATAAATACAAGAGTGTATATTCATATTGTCGAATGCATGATAGTGTGTGTGTGTAATGTTTTATTTATTGATTTAATGTACTTTATAAGCATAATTATTGAAAAATATTAGCGTTCTGCGCTTCTCCTTCATATAAACTATAAGTGTGTCAAATTTCATACTTTTCCATCCATCCAGAGTTCAAAGTTTTTGCTTCACGTATCAATATATAAATAACCTCATCATCGATTTATTCCGACCGACGATAATCGTAGAAAATATAATAGGTTAAAGAGGAGAGTTCGATTCGAATTCGAACTTCTGCGCGGAGAGTCGTGGGATAAAAAGCTCGAGGGGCTCGCGCCATCGCACCAGGCATTC
>DWLH01000084.1:0-38259 GCA_018249795.1 Heliconius telesiphe telesiphe | reverse complement strand
AGAGACAGACACAGAGAGAGAGAGATATTTTTTTATATATAATATATATATATATATATATATATATATATATATATATATATATATATATATATATATATATATATATATATATTTAATTAGTGTGCTGGAGTCTAAAAATATCAATTACCATGTTAAAAATTGAGTTACAGTTTTTCATAGCTCGGCTTATAGGTGCAGTTGTACCCAAGTTAGATTTTACTTTTCTACTTAGAAAAGTGTATCTTTATGATATTAGTATAGATGGCAGGCTCGTATCGATTTCGGTTGAGAACGATATCTCTTAACATTAAGTTCTCTCTAAAAATAAGAAAATATGGGTCGGGTACAAACAACTTACTTTAAAACAAATGTTTTATCAAAGAAAGAAAAGAGATTATTATTTAGAAATAGAATATTATAATCTTATTTTTTACATCTTAGTATGTTAGTTGGGGCGTGTGTCCTCCTCAACTCATTTCTACATTAGATCACTTTAAAGATATACTTTACCTAAGATCACATGTATAGCCTGGACTACATAATTAAGGCTACAAAAAAGTTCGGCAATTTTTATACTTAATTACATTTTCTTAGCCCGCGAGTCGTGGCGCAGTGCACAAAGTGTGTAACGCGACTGGATTCGATCCCCACTCGGAAATGAAATATTTATTTAAAATTTATATTTTGATTTCGACGTTCCGCTGTTCAATACGAAATGCTTCCAGAATTCGGCGGAAAGTGAGGAACGAGTGTCTTAACACTAGGTTCCCTGATTTTTTTTTACATTTTCTTATTTTGTATTCACACAACGTAAACACACGATGTACCCTACTTATATTATTTGTTTTTATTACATTATCTAGCTTATAATAAATATCGAACTTATAAAAAAAATTACAAATGAAATTCTCGCCACCTTTGACTCTTCTGGTAGTAGCATTCAGCTTTTCCTATTTCTGTTGATTCTAAAGGATTTTTATGAAAATTTAATGATAATATAATATATAAATCAAATACACCACATTTTATGTGTTACGTTTGTGAGTTCGACTCTCACTCCACTCGGAGAAATGACGATGAGGTGCTAGTTCCTCGCTCTGGTAACAAGACAGAGCGCAGCGTTGATTTCCGCCACTCAACACACTGTCAAAGTCTCGATAATTACGCGGAAAGCGGATGGAAAGCTACTAAGTACAGTTTAGCAATAAATTCCTTTTGCATAACCGTTCTGCTAGGTTCAAAAAAATTCAAAACCAAATGGATGGACACAATAATTTGCTGATTGATCGCAACAGTTCCTTTTGATTGGTTAATGGTGGGCAGTTTATGTTTAAGTCTGAAAAGTAATTTGACAAAAGTAGATTAATAAGTAAATCAGCCATCAGAAATGTTCTAGGTCTTTATATTCAGATCTAATACCTATAGTTGAGTTGAAACTGTACCTGCGTAAGTCAACTAACGTTATTTATGAATTATAGAACGTAATGCGCTGCCGTATTTACGTGCGGAATTGTCGTTAATTATTTATTTTTAAATATACCTAAGGTGGTTTATTTTTTTTTTGAATTTTCATAATATTATAATTTATGAGGCCAGTCGTGGCGCAGGGGCACAGAGTGTCACTTTAGACGCGACTGGTTGTGGATTCGACCCCCACTCGAGGAAATGAAATATTTATTTCCATTTCTTCGCTCTGGTGTCGAGGCAAAGCGCGGCGTTGAGTTCCGCAATTCGGCGGATGCCTCCGAAGAATTCCGGAAAGTGTAGACCGGAGTGTCTTAACACTAGGTTTCCTCTGTCTACCCTGCTGTGTGTGGGATACAGCGTGAAGCTGATTTATCATTCATTATATTTAGGTTTGGTTTATTGATTATGATATTATATTTTCAAGAGAGCGAAATAATGAAGTAATGCGGTTTATTGCCCCGAGTGGGAATCGAATTCACAATCATCGTGTTTACAATTAGACGCTGTTCCACTGCGTTATTATGTTTATTTTGGTTTACCACATGAGACTAAACCCAAAACTATAATAATAATCAAAATTTTGTCAGATTTATCACAACTAAACAAAAATGGCATGCGGTTTATAAAAACAATTATATAGTTTTATTAGTTTCAAGAACTGATGATGGTCTGACCTGCCTATGTTTTTTTGAACAACGTTCTAACATAAAATTTGCTTATTTGATTTAAACAAAAATACATGTATAATTCTAGGTAGATACAAAAAATCCACGAACATGGTGGTTGGTTTAAATCTAAATGGAAATTATTCTCATAAATCACAGCAAACGTATTTCTATGGTCTAGTTAAACTAAATAAACTTAACGCACAGTGACTACGATAAAATGAGTGTATTAACTCCTTATAAGTAGTATGTAATATATTTTTGCAATGTCAGAGATTTGACATGATCTGCGGAGGAAATCAAATAACTAAGTTACTCTGCTACATACCTCTTTCACCTCGTCCACCGTCATCAACACATTCATGCATGCGTTCAGGGGGTCCTCATATCCGTTTTATGTGACCTTCTTCCAGTATCAATAGCTATTTTGTTGCCATAATGCTCGTAGATTTGGGAGGTAGTGCAGTGGCAAGCAGTGATCGTTGACGTTGCTTATGTTAATGTTGTAACCTATAAGAGCAGAAAAAGAAAAGAAAGCTATCTAAATATTTGTATTTGGTCCATGTGATGACTGTCATTCTTATCAATAGTCGTAAATTCAACGGTGGAAAGCCTCAACCAATTTCTTAAGAGCTTATCAATATCAAGAACCGAATATAGAAGGCACGTCTATCATCTTGGACCTGAGGACCCTAACCCCATATAGCGTAAGCCCTTGTCTCACTATTGGAAGATATTTTTATATATTTTAAACGATTTTTTTATGTAAGCTTAAAGATGTAAAATATGTAAAAAATAAGAATACACTGACATGTAACTAGCTTCCCTCCGTTTATTTAATTTAACATTATAATATGTTATTAGTAAATCAAAATTATATATGTTCACTTCTCGTATAAAACCTGTTTATATAAAAATCCTATACGCAAAAGAAAATAAAGATACCTTTTACTGACCTCTTTCTGTGACTCACGTTGTTTTTGAATTGCTTACGCATATTTGTGACGCATAGCGCCATCTTTAAGTATTATTAACGAAATTTACATTTGATTTATTTAGTTTTAATAATTAATGCCGTTATAGCGTAATTGTACGAGTGAAGGCAGTGAGTTGAAATTTAATCCATCTCCACCCATTCCTACAATAGAAGAACACGGGGGAATTGGCGCCACTTAAGGAAAAAACTGCTATAACTTTTGAACTTTTTGAAAAACAGCTCTTTTTAAGACAGATTTCTCCTTGTTTACAGCATTACTAATTAAGCTTATCTTATTAAGGCAGAAATTAAAAAAAAAACAAACAAAAATATTTATACTTATTTGTGATAAAAGTAACATTAGCTAATTTAATTAGAATAATAATAATTAATAATTTAATTAGAATCAGGTACCTACAGGGGTAATGAGATCCACCGGTCTGTTCTGATTATATCTTTTTTGCAAAGTACTGGATGCGATTTTAAAATTTTGGGATGCAGAGAAATTCCATCATCATTAACTCTCTTGATAGCATAATCTAATGCATCCAGACTCCATTCACACTTCCCCGTAATTCTGTCCCGGTGTTTTTGAGGCATCTGAAAAAAGAAACAAAAAGAATGAGAGCCATAACTCCAATTATCCCAAATGTTCATTTTTAAGTTTTTACATAAATATTATCAAAATATAGTTAGTTATTTACATAGATTCATGATAATATACCAAAGGCTTACTAACACACAATGCAACGATTCACACTTACGCTGCATCTGGCATATAGCATACAAGGGAGCCTACTGGTAAGATAATCTGTACTGCTCCGCGCTTTGTCTCGTCATATGAGCGAGCAAATAGTTCATTTCCCTGAGTGGCTATCGAACCAACAACCGTCGCGCTTACAGGCGGACGTTGTATTGATGCACCACGACAGCCTCATGTTATATAGATTATTATTACTTTAGTACAGACTACCATGTTTACCGCTAACTATCTAATAGCCTTTCTTGAATTTCCTAAACATCTTAGATACCTAGTTGGGTAGTAACATTAATATTTTCAAATATCCTTTTTATCCAGGCCAGTCTAGTCGAGGCCAGTCGTGGCTCAGAGGCACGAACTTGCGACTGTAAACGCCACAGGTTGTGGCTTTGTTTTCCACTTGAGGAAATGAAATATATTTTTTTATTTTATTATTACACTATAATAACGAATCAAAGCACGGCATTGAGTTCCGCCCTTCTATTGAGTGCACTGCCTCCAGAATTCGGCGGATAGTGGTGAATGAAAGTGTCTTATTGGGAGTCTTAACACTTAACACCAGGTTCTCAGGTTCCCTCTGCCTACCCTGCTATGTGCCGAATACAGTGTTGAGCTGAAAAAAAAAACGTTCCAAATTCAGGATGAAGGTCAACGGACACACTACTCTACAGACAGTAGAGACAACAAAGTGATCCTATAATAGTTTTGTTTTTATGTTTTAAGGTACGGATCTCTAAAAAAAAACAAATAAAAAATCCTTTCTCGTATGATATTGCTAATTAATAATTATATTCAAATGTACTTTAATATATTACCAAAGTATTACCATCTGAAATACATATTACATATACATATGTAGTAGTACCTACTTACCTATTCTGTACTATAATTTTAATTGGCCAGAGTGCATAGACGGTATCGAAATACAGTTATGTTTGGAATTTTAAATTGTTATAATTTAAAATTTTAATAAGAAATATAATTTATTCAAGTTGCTTATACTTTATTATACCAATCACATTATTTTTTTAGGTTCACACTGTACCCCGCACATAGCAATGTAGGCAGACGGAACCTAAGTAAGTAAGTAGTTAAGACACTCGGTTCCCATCAATCCCCTGAATCTGATTGAACCCCACTTTCCGCTGAATTCTGGAGAAATGGCGTGTTGAGTGGCGGTAATCAACGCCGCGCTTTGTCGTCGTTACCAGAGCGATGAAATTAAAATATCAAATATTCCATTCTCTCGAGTTGGAATCGAACCCACAACTGTCTGCTTAAAATCACACATTTGTGCGCCTGTGCAACGACGGCTTTATATTTAGTTTATTATTACTAATCAAAATCATTTCTTGCCTTTTGATTTGCTTGGAAATCTGTACTAAGTTTTCAAATCTAAACTATAAAGTATACTCAATATTTTTTATGGTATGAAAAAGATAAAATAATTTAAAATGAATTTTTGGTTATTATTACAATTATATATGATTGCCTTTTATAGTTATAATTTACATGAATTGTGAAATATAATTGGTAATGGTTCGTGATGCTAACGGCAATATAATGTGCTGTGTCTCCGGCAGGACATCACCCAAGGTCACAAAGGTCGGCAATCGGCCCTGCGCTGCATGCATTCAGTACGAAAATAATTTAAATATATCTAATCATTTCTTTTCTCTGAGGCCAGTCGTGGTGTAGTGACAGACAGCGGGTTCGATTCCCACTCGAGGAAATGAAATATACCACATCACAGGGAGAAAAAAAAAATCTAATTTTTTCGCTCTTTTGTCGTGAATACCTCCATAATTCGGTGGAAAGTGGGGAGTGACTTAACGACTTAACTAGACTCACTCTACCTACAATATTCGGGATACGGATATAGCACGAAGTTGATCAAACCTATAACCATCGTGATTAATCAGCATTGTCCAAATTGCGCCACGAAGGCATTAGAGGCACTTTTATTCACCAAAAGTTGTTATTTATAAGAAGCGCAAACATTAGAGTCATTGTACCCGATATAAAGTTAACTTGTGCCTCTAATTACTAGCCCGCTCGTTGCACGCCTTAAGAATTCATTTCATTTGATTCAAAGAAATAAGATTAGAATAATAAATCTTCACACTTGTGATTTTGATGCTGGTTTTATTTATTTAAAGTGATTTATGAGCACTTTTTCGGTATATTATTTTTACACGTATTTTCCGCACATTATTTATATACAAAAAAAATATTTTAAATATTTTTTAAAGTGTTATTCCACATTTAGGAAAGAAAAATATTTATTTATTATAGAAAACGTATAAAAATTTGAACGTAGCGGGACTCGAGCCCGCGCCTCCTGGAAACCAACCAAGCGCTCTGACCACTAAGCCATACGTTCTCGCCAAGCTACGTCGAAATTCTTATACGCTTGTTACAACTTATTTTTGTTGTTAGCATCTCTGTAGGGAGATTTTTACAAATTTCCGCTACCCAAAGATAATTACTAAGAATTATCGTTTGGCGAGAGAGAATACTATTTTTAAATATTTTTTAAACAGTTTTAAAGTGTTAATCTGTAGGGAGATTTCGTGAAAAGATTTCGTGAACTATAAAATACTGTAGAAGTTACAAGCAATACTGTGTGGCGATACGGCGATAGGCTGAAAAAAGTATATATATTATCAACTGCGCCACAATGGCGTCACGACATTAGATTTGCTTAATAATAATACAATATGTATATACTTGCATATGACTTTTAGAAATGAGAAAGTTAAACACCAGAACATTGTCTAAATCACTCACGAAGCAAAACAATAACACTTTGTGTTAGAAATTAATTATTATAAAAGGAGGATGCTAAGAGGAAAATTTAATAACAAAGGTTTATAGTAGATATAATAATAGTTTTTATATAAACAGATTTAAATTCCTGTACAACTGTGTCAAGCGCAGTATTCAATATAAAGAAAGTCTTGGTTAGACTATTTTTTGGTTTGCGCTGTTGTTTTTGACAAATTGTCAAAGTTCTATTGAAACTGGTGGTGTTGGTGAGTATAAAATTGATGAGATAAGCACTCTAGTAAAGCCAGTGGCGTAGCGAGCGTAACTCGCGCCCTGTGCAAAATACCTTTTCAGCACCCCCCAGACGAACATCATATAATTGTAATTGTATATATAAAATATACTCCCAATTTAATAAATTAATAACGTCAAAAAACAATAACAAGACGAAATGTATGTACGATGATATCTATGTTCCTTACTTATGAAATTGGCGGTTTTTTTTTTATGGAAAAGGACAACGCAAACGAGCGTTCGGGTCACCTGATGGTAAGTGATTACCGCCGCCCACGGTCCCGTGCAACACCAGAGGAGCTACAGGTGCGTTGCCGGCCTTTAAGGTGGAGATAGACGCGCTTTTTGAAGGTACCCATATGTCATATCGACCTGGAAACACTGCCGCGGGTAGGCCATTCCACAGATCCGTGGTGCGTGGAAGGAAGTTCCTACAAAACCGCACAGTAATGGATTGCCACGTATCCAGGTGGTGTGGATGATATTTCAGCTTAGGCAGGTAACAGGTCAAACAGTTTTTCAGAACACTCCCCATGATAAATGCGATAGAGAACGCACAGCGAGGAGACATCTCTACGCAAAGCCAAAGTGTCAAGCCTTTCACAGATCATTGGGCCCCCAATGATTCGAATGGATCTCCGTTACATGCGATCAAATGGTTCAAGCTGATACTGGGGTGCACTGGCCCAGAGATGAGAACAGTACTCCATATGAGGCCGAATCTGGGCCCTATATAGGGCCAAACGGTGTTTTAACGGTGTTTGTTTTTTTACGGTGTGTTTGGTATGGGAGGGACAAAAAGTCGAATATTTTGTAATATAATTTATTTATCAAAATCAAATCAAAATATGAACCTTTATTATCTATGTAGTTTTGCCATCTCATAAGTAGTTCATTGATCCCTTTACAAAAAAAACCATTCGGACGGGAATCAATAAAATATTTGAAGGCGGTGTGGACTGCCCCATCGGAGTTGAATTTGTTCCAAGAAGTTATCCAAATTAAAAAAAAATGGTAATCTCTTGCAGCAAGGTCGGGGGAGTACGGTGGGTGTCTTAGATATTCCAATTGAAGCTTTTCTAATTTGGTAGCCGTCTGTTGTGCAGTGTGGTCTTGAGTTGTAGTTAAGTAGTAGTAGCGTAGGGCGATAGACCAGCCTCGGTTGTTTAGCAGCTAGCCTTTCCATAATTTTTTGCAATTGCCCACAAAAGATGTCTGCCGCAATCATCTGGTCACATTTGTGAGGCAGAGGCTTACAAGTAGGTTTTTTTTGGGTCAATTTTCGTTTGGAGCAAGATTTGCTTGGCTTGCCAAGGTCCAGGAATTGCGATGTGCGCTTCCGATTATCATAGAGATTCCACTTTCCATCACAGGTAAGGACTCTATTTAAAAACCCTTAATTATTGTGCCGGAGTTGAAGTGCGTTTGCTGGTTTGCTTCAATCAATTCGTGAGGTACCCTTTCAAACTGAATTAGCAAATAGGGAACTTTTTGCTTCAAGTTGATTAAAACAGTTTTATCACTAACACCGCAGCCTGCAGCAAACTCGGACATGGTTTGCGATGGTTCCGCTTATAGCACAATAGCCTTCAATCCTGAATTCTTACAAACACGCCCGAATCGGGCTCACACACCGAGGGTTCCGTACAAAAATTGAATCACTTAGCTCTGAAATTCAGTTTCCAGTACCTAAAAAACGTAAAATGTGGATGCCTGTAACTCTTTCACGTTGGAACTGTTAAGCTGGTTTCGATAAAATTTTACTCAAAATATACCTATATCTCAAGCTCAAGTAATTACAAAATCATTGCTCAAACTAAATTAAAACCCTCCGAATTCATCTTTATACGGACTTCAGAATAGTTTTCAGATTATATCCTGAACTAGTACTACCTGTAGACATTAGGTTATCTGGAGATATTTACTGTGGGGGACTTCAGTTTTGGACAAACATGTTCGTGTAAATGTGGTTTTTTTAATTTTTCAACGCAAATTTTGTTGTAAGTAAAATTTCTGGGGTAGATAGGCACCAGACTATTCTTTCCAGATCTTGATCTTTGATTGTAGATATGTCAAAATTATTATAATTTTAATTAGCTTAATGAACATATATAGTCAGGAGTATTTGAAGTGCCACTTTCAGCTTTGGACAACATCTTCTCCATACGAGATCATAAAAGTAAGAAATTCTAATAGAGTTTTAGGTTCAATTTCTTTTCCACTGTGGAGTAAATAACATTATGCAATCCCTATTTCAAATTTATTTTGCATTGAAATCTGTGTTATAAAATTCACCTAAATTTTTACAACTTTTTTCAAGATCGTTATTAACATTATCCTTGTTAAATAAACTTTCAAAGTCTAGCAGAAATATATTCCATCCATTAATTTTAGGATCTGAGCAGCACACGACCAATCCTTAAAATTTCATACCAGAAAAAAACTGAAGTTATGAAACTAAAAGTTAATATATTTTGCAATAGGTAGAGTCCTCTGTGATTTTTTCTAATGGTTTTACTATACTGCTAGGAACCATCGCCTTGTTTCGGGATCGAGTGGATACGAGCGCTCTTTCGTGATTCTGGGGCTATGCCGAAAACAAACGCGTTAGCACCGGTGTCAGTTCAGGAGCACATGAACAGAGCACCAAATGAGGAGAGATCTGGCTTGCTCGACTTGCGGATGTCCAAAGAAGATAGAACTCCCCTAACGGCTTTTTAGTTGAACTTAACCTTAGGCATTGAGCCATGGCACCGCGGAATTGTTCCTCGGTGATGACCAAAGAAAGTTGAGTTTGAGGGCAAAAGAGCGCCAACAAACAAAAGTCCATAATACTTATTTCTTTTGATATTGTTTATTAGTTGAAGTCGAACTGTAGATGCTAGAAAATGAATTAATTAATTTTGAATATGTTGTGACAAATTTGATTTTTTACGATTTGCTAGTAGCGTATTAAACTTAGTTACAAATCTAAGCACAGATAATAGTTTTCCTACATTTGTACCATCTTGAAGTGCAAAATTTTCAACATGGCTACGGAGAGAAATATATTGTATCATTAAATACCTCATGCAAGCTTTCTATTTTTTGCAATATATTTCACTATCGTTCTATTTCATACTGAATGTATCCTTCTATGATACATCACTTCCCGTTCAACTTATTAATCTTCGTTCTGTTTCTTTCCAAGTTGTAAGTGATTTTTTGGGAAATTTGTCCCCAGTCGCGTCTTCGCGTCGCGGCTTAGAATAG
This sequence comes from Heliconius telesiphe telesiphe, assembly GCA_018249795.1. Classification (NCBI taxonomy): domain Eukaryota; kingdom Metazoa; phylum Arthropoda; class Insecta; order Lepidoptera; family Nymphalidae; genus Heliconius; species Heliconius telesiphe. The sequence continues at coordinate 28,073 of DWLH01000084.1, read as the reverse complement.
GTTTAATTCCCACTCCGTTCGACGGCTGGCCCAAGTTCGTGTTCCGCAGGGGACGCCCTTACCGCCGTCAACATCCTCACAAGCTGCCACATAGCGCTTGCATTTATTTCAGGGGCAGACCCCCTTCAATACTTACCCGGCATCGCTGTAAAAGCCAGTAGGGCTAAAAGCATTAACCTCAAGTTCGAAAAAAAAATAAAGGAGTTGTAAAAAAATGTGAATGGAGGACTCAAGTTAACTAATCAAAGTATATGTTATGTAACACTAACAAAATGGGAAGAAAAATGTCCAATAAGTTAGTTATTTCTTGTTAAGAAATTATTTCTTGCTAAGATAAATCTACAAAAAGGTCTTTCTTGCGTGTATTTAGTTTGAAATACTATCCTACATATATACGTGTTCAGAACATTTAAAAACTTTTAAATATGTGTATTTATTTAATTACATACATATATTTAAATAATTTTGCGGACCTTTTTGCCGATGATTGCCGATTGAGCTCGTTCCCAAGCATCCTGAGCAGTCTCGGTGTTAGTCGAAAGATTATGACATTTCACCTCTTTTTTTTATTTATTTTTTATGGAAAAGACAAGGCAAACGAGCGTTCGGGTCACCGATCGGGTTGATGGTAAGTGATACCCGCCGCCTACGACCCCGTGCGACACCAGAGGAGCTACAGGTGCGTTGCCGGCCTTTAAGGTAGGTTGGGCGCCGGAGCCCGGCATTACCTGATGCGAAACGCAGTGGCATAAAGCCACTACTTTATGCCAGTTTTAAATGCCGGGGGTGGTAATAATTCCGTCGAGTCTGCCCATGCGAGTTGCCATTGCTGGCGACGTGATTCTACCACACGTACTTTAGTCGCCTCTTACGACACCACCAGTACCAGGATGATCCTATTCTAGGCCGGGATCACACGGCACAAAAATCACGGATCACCTCTGCCAGGAAGTCGGCCTGCATCGGTCCATTCAGCAACCACCACTTGATCCGCCTACGTTTCTCGTCTACTTTCTTTTTAAGAGTAACGTTAAAGTCCATGACAAGAAGACGATGTTGGGCCGTTAGGCTTTCGCCTGGAATGATCTTACAGTTAGTTACCCTGCCCATATGACACCATCTGGTCAATAAGTAGTCTATTTGAGTTGAGTGGGACCCACTCTTATACGTGATAAGGTGCTGAGGATTCTTTTGGAAGAACGTATTCACGACGACCAGATCAGACGCAATACAGGTTGTCAGAATGCTACTATAATGTATGTCAGTGTAGAAATTAAATATTATCCTAGCGACCCAAACGGTTCTTAGCCGGCTACAATTACGTTATTCTTATATTATAGCCTTGTTATAGGAAATCTTTATACAAATTGTAGTCTATGTGTTATTCTGATATGCTTAAGCTATATTACTTAAGTGTTTCATCTTAATCTGTTTATTCTATCTTAATCGTTAGTTTTTGCGTGAAGGTGAACAAACATTCTTCCTTACAAAATACTAAAATTTATATTCAATTATTATTATTTACTAGCGGGCGCGCGCGGCTTCGCCCGCTTATTTGCATCCTTAGGGGTGAATTCTAAAAAATCCTCGAAACACGTGTTCAATAAAAAAAAATTAACAGTCTGAATTTAAAATTTTATAAAAATCGGTGGCTATTTAACGATTTTTCCATATAAACTTTCAACCCCTTATTTGAACCCTTAGGGGGTGAATTCTAAAAACCATGAAAAACATGTTCAATGAAATATTTTTAAGAGTCTGAATTTCTAATTTTATAAAAATCGGTGCCGATTTAAAAAAAACTCCATACAAACTTTCAACCCCTATTTTATCCCTTTAGGGTTAAAAGTTTTCAAAATCCCTTCTTAGTGGATGTCCAGATTATGAAAGTAAACATCTGTCCAAATGTCACGTTTCTACGCACAGCGGTTACGGCTGTGCGTGCGTCTTACCTCAGTCAGTCAGGTACATGCCCTTTTATATATATAGATAGAATAGATAGATATGTCATGTAGAAAATTGGTCTTCGCAATAAATAAAAAAATATATATTTATAAATTGTCAATTCCTTACAACTCTTATAGCATCTAAATAAATACCTATTTTAAATGGATTGTATTTTTTTTAAATATGTCACCAACAGTGACATCATGTAGAATACAGGTCTTATAGGTACACTTATGCATTTAAAGTATAAATCTCAAAGGCCTAACAATGGCCCAACATTTTGACGCAGTGGGACAGCGTGTAAGCACGGTTCTTGTGGCAATGGGAACTCCGTTCCCATTAAGACACTTCCGTTTCCCACTTGCCGCAGAATTCTAGAGACAATGCCTCATTGCGTGTTTAGTGGTGGAGCTCAACGCGCTTACCTCGTTACCGAAGGAAATGAAAATATTTAATATGTCTTTTCTTCGAAAGGGAATCGAACTTCTGTCACATTTACAGTTGCAGGCTTGTGCGCCACGGCTGGCCTCAATACATAGTACATTTTAATGCACCTTTCAATTCGTCGTGGTTCAGTAAAAATATTCCTGATTACTTATCTTAAATTCTGTATCAGTTGGTAATAAGTATATTGAACAAAAGTATATTCTAGATTAACGAGAAAGTAATGTGGTCATTAGTATCTATATCTACTACTAGCTAAATATTGTTATTAAAATAAAACAAGTGGCACTTGGGAAAGCGAATGAGAGCGAACTTATCGCCTGCCTTTACTTTGAACAAAGAGTATGACACTAAAAGTATGTATATAAATAATAATATTTTTAATGTTTCATGCATTTGGCATTAGAATCAACGGTTTTATTATTTACTTTTATTATTTACAGACTCATTTATAAAAATTATAAGTCATAATGTGTAATAATGAGTCGATTTAACGTTAGTTACACACTAATTGACATTTCTAGGTGCAACTGAAGTGAAAAAGGCGTGGTCAGTTTACAGACATTTACCAAAGCCACGTACGAAAATTTAGTTCATGTTCGAACAAAATGAGTAAAGAATATATTTTTCAATTATAATCTTTTGGAATATGAATGAATCATCGACGAATGACACAGTGGGTACGTAAACGTATATAAAGCGTTAAATCGATTAACATAGTACTATAATCTCTATATATATAGTGATAAAGGCCAAAATGTGATGTATATATATGTATTTTGTCCGTCTGTTACACACACTGCCGCCACCCCCAATCGCATACTAAGATATCTTTGTATTCTGAGGCTCGTCCGCTGTCGGCATTCGGCATCCAGTCGCGCTTTGCCGTTCGAACGCAGTGTACGTTTTTATCTACAATAAATAAACCAAGTAAGTAATTTTATTTATTTTACTTTTTTAAGATTTTACAAGGCATTACAAAGTTATTCCTTTGTCTCGTTCGATTAAAACAAATAAATGTTTTTGATTTATTATTATAATTTAATTTGAAATCCAATTTAATAAACTAGAATAAGGATATTTATAACAAATAATCGTTAAACAAGGATATATTGAGTTTTAAATATTTATAAATTAGTTGGTTTATTAGTAATGAAATAATATAGTTTTGAGTTTTAAATTGATTTTCCGAGTAACGGCACTTCGTGGGTTGCATGACTTCACCTACGTATACGTATACACTACGGTTACATCTGCTTCGCCGTGTGCGAATTCTTTTTGTTGAAAACTTTAGAAATGCTTGAGAAATAATAATTGTTAAACACTCTATGCATGAATAAGTTATAAAATTAATTTCACGTTTAAATATATATTCATTGTACCTTAATTTTATCTTTATAAGACAACGGAGAATTATAATCAGTGTCTTGACATTATTTTTTTTTCAACTTACCCTGCTATCCATATAATGCGTAAAGATAACAAAAAAATAATGTTTATTTCCACTATATATACCTATTTCCGCATTTCTAATTCTACCGACACTGGTAATGTTATAATGATTCAAAGCTACCCCTCATTGTGAATGTTCTAGGGTCGTTTTCTATATGAGGGGGATGTATTTTTATGTTTATATAAAACACTCTTAAAGTCATCAGTTTAAATCATAAGTTTTTATTTCGCTCGTGTCTCTTACTATTACGGTGAGAAACATGTGGACATCTGATTCCGTTTTTTTTTAAATTGTTGACAGGATTAAAAGATGTCGTGATTTATTGTATTACTTACACACGGCGTTTTCATTGATAATTTGATAATTGTTCCAACCAATTGATATGAAACCTCGAGTGCTTTGATTAAATTTTGTTAGCTTCCTCCTTAACCGCATATAGCAGGGTAAGCGAGAGAACCTAGTGACATAGACACTCCTTTCTCCACTTTTCATTGAAATTTGAGACATTGCGTGTTGATTGATTGGCGGCACCTAACATTACACCTAACTTCGCGGAAATATCTATATTAACATAATAGGTAGTCGCATAGCGGCGCAATGAGACATCCAACCGAGTTTGACCTTAGACAAAGGACGGCGTTGAATTCCGCTACTCAAACGACGCAAAATTAGGGAACACTATGTGGTTTTCCTAGATTTTCCTCCGCCTACCCTATGAGGGAAAAGTGTGAATTATTTTTTATAATGTACAAGGATAGAATCTACAGATATTGCGCTGACCATAAGACAGTGTCCTGTCTTAAATATATTATTAAGTTTAAAACAAAATTGGTCCTTGAGAAGGATACGGTTAACGAACTCCGATCAGTTGGGTGGTTATAAATAGATATTCTGACTAACAAATGTGTAAGCACATGGTTGACATAAAAATATCGATGTTTATTTTTTTATTTAGTAGTTATTTAAAATATGTTTATGCTTAAAATTTATTTATAACGGTTTGTTAATTTTACAAAATAACAGATTAAATTTCAAAAAATAATAAAAATTGTTTTTTTAAAGAACAGATCTTAAATCCAAAAGGAAAAAAATATATACGGTACTTTAATTTTAATAAAAAATAATTATGAATATAATTCTAAAATTAGCTATAAAGTTTAAAACTAAGTTTTATAACACAACGTTCTCTCTGCCTACAGAAAATGACTACAGATAGTAAACAAATAAAACAAAGCTAAATACAGATTATAAAAAGAAAACCAAAGGCACGTAATTTAATACATGAATTTAATAAATAGGTTAACATAAATTACATACAATGTTAACAATTACAAAAGAACTAAACCGGTTTTGATGTCATGTCGACTTTCCCCACTTTCACGCGTCAGAGCGTCTTAAACGCCGGGCGTTCACGAAATTACTAATTTCAATTACCCCGCTATATCTGTACTGAAAAGCCATTTATTTTAGTATTTATTTTAGTTTTTAGGGTTGATATTGTAGGAAAATACTATGTTAGCTACGTATAGCTCGGTTGGCAATTAAGATACTTCGTTCCCCTCTGCCCAACTTTCGAGACATTGCTTGTTGTATTGAGTGGCGTTAGCGCCGTGCTTTGTCTAGTTACCAGAGCGAGTCAATCAAAATTTTTAAGAGTTGTGACAAAATTTTTAAGAGCTGTTCAAACAAAAATTTTGCGGGGAAAAGCTAGTTTCTTATAACTAAGATTATAATATTAGTGAGGGCTAGTCGTGGGGCACAGGCACAAGGGCACAAGCATGTGACTGTAAACGCGACAGGTTGTGGGTTCGATTCCCACTCGAGGAAATTAAATTTTTAATTTTCCCTGCTCTGGTAACGAGGTAAAGCGCATCCTTGAGTTCCGCCGCTCAACATGCAATGCGGAACTTGGGAAATTGGGGGACGGAAATATTTTCTCACTAGATTCCCTCTGCCCACTCTATAATCGGGGGATACAGCGTGAAGCTAAAAACTTGATTATTATTATTATCATTATTAAATAGGTTACCTAAGGTTAGTCTGTCGAGCCAACACCCAAATGTTTTCAAAACGTTTAAACGATGAATGGAAACATTTTTCCTGTTTATGATTTCAATAAGCTTCGATAATATACTCAGAACGTGACTCATGTGTCGCTTTTGTTATAATTTAATATGACTGCCGTGCGTATGCTTGAAGATATGTAATAAATTATTATAATAGGCCGTCGTACAACGGTATAGTGTCTGATTGTGACCGTGCCGGTTTGATTCTTAATAATAAGTAATAAGACTAAGCGTGGCGTTAAGTTCGGCTACTCAGCAAGGAAAGGTCTCTAAAATTGGGCGCATTACTGCGTGGGTAAAGGAGTGTCTTAACACTGGGTTCCCTCTGCCTGGCCTGCTATAGGTATACTATAGGCAACGTGATGCTAGGTCGTTTTAACTTTACAAGTTTGTGATCGGATTGCATTGGAAAAGAGAAACTTTTCAATTAAAATTGACATGTTGAATTAAGTTTAACATGTATATTCGGCCTTTACCATTACGTTTGAGTGAATTTTAGATTTATCTAGGATAATTTATGATCTATTTCTAATTCATTTACAAAATACATAAAATATAGATATATTAACTAACCAACTGTCTGATTAATAAACAAATACATTAACAAATCAGATATGTTTCATAAAAACTCGTCTCCCACGACCAAAAAGCATATAACACAAAATATCGATACCTACTGTCGGCTATGAAATTTACCCCCAAAGCGTGTGTGAGCGAGACAGCCATGTCTGCACTTCCTTAGTGAGAGAGGGAGGGAAATACACCGAATACGATCGATTGGACAACCCCCTAATACCTAAGTTGTCTGCCGCAGTTATTTGCATTAGCGTCCGTTTGTAGACTTCTTTTATCCTTTTGAACGGGATGAAAGGAATAAATTAGATTTTAGTCTGTTTTATTTGATTTGTAGTTAATACCTAATTACTATTTTAGAATACATATAAACATTTTATATAGCGGGATCTGGCCAAATTTATGAAATATATTTTTTTCTCAGTGGAATAATGTTGACAGCTTTAAATATATCTTTAGAGTATTTAAACGGATAGCTAATTGTAAAGTAATGATTATTCAGTGATATAAGTATGATAGTTCTTCTAAATAAGTAGAAATTATATATGAATAACTTATTCCTAAGAAACGTAATTTACTTTATTAAAAATATTTCCTATGAACCAATTGTAAATAGTATGCCTAAAAGGCCTAAAAGGCATACTATTCACAAATTAACTTCAATATCAAAATTTCGCCATTTACAAAAGACAAATTGTTATTTCGGCGATAAATATATAAACGCAATAAATTGTTCCGACACGCTCGTGCCTAGGAACCCTATACCGATCAATACGAGGGGACCCGCCATGTTTGGACGCTGAAATAATAATACAGCCGCAACGATCTCAACAACAAATTTAATTATGACATAAAATAAACCTTTTTGAGTGTATTTTAGTATAACAATAATTCATATTAACTCAATTAAATATTTGTTTTATTTTTTGAATTGGTTTAGGCAGAATGAATTTGTATCGTTTGCTTAATTTTAATTTTTCTGTAAATTTGACAAAAATTATGTTACTTATGAACCTATTTACATAATTGAATTAGAATAAATATTTTTATAATTGTACAGTTATAATTTACACATGAGGTAATATAAATAATTAATTTCACTCACAAATTAGCTATTAAAGTACAGTTTACAGTATTTAAAATCTAATGTTTTCAAATAATGTGGTTCAACATTTTTTTTAATCATTTACATAATGTAATAAAATTTTAGAATTTTTATTCTATCAAATGTGAACTACTATTAAATTTTATGGGAACTTTCTTTAATTAGTATGACTTTGAATTAATTACACCATATATTTTTATTGGTAATGTAGTAAAATTTATATTTTTAACCACTTTCTTTATTTCAAAAATAAGCACAAAAGAATCGTAATTATATATAAATCTATTTTCCACATTCCTTTCTATTTGAAACATTCTGTATATTCAGCTTGAATGCTTTGTTTTATATTATAAATGTTTTATCTATACCAATATTATAAAGTTTGGTTAAATGTGCAAATCTCATGTATTCACTGTATCTGCGGTCGGAGATCACATCGGGCACTAAGAATGTGTAATGAATATGTTATACGCTACTCTTAGTTATTTGCTTACGTTAAGCCGTAGTTAAAAAGTAGTACTTTTTATCTTCACGCTCTATCCCACACATAGCAGGGTAGGCAGAATGAACATGGGAACCTTATGTTAAGGCACTCTTTTCCCATTAAGACACTTTTTTTTTATCATTTGCGTTTAGTGGCAGGACTCAAGGCCCCCCGTTACCACAGCTAGGAAATAAAAATATTTCGTTTTCTCAAGTGGGAATTGAACTCACAACCTGGCCCTGCGCCACGAAGGCCTTTAAAAAGTACTTATATATAAATATGATCATATTTCTTACAAAAAAAAATGTGAAGTTAGCAACACCACCCATCCGTGATACTTACGTTGTTTAATTGCCATATCTCGAGTCTTGACGCTCCATAAAATTTAGACTCAATTTTTGGTCTAGCACGCTGCGCCGGCGCAGAGTTCGATGACACTTGTACTTAGCATTAGTTGTTTTATAAACAGTCATCGGCTTTAACTATCGATTTTACGATCGTTTGATATCATACGTGACACAGATGCTAATGGAGGCGATTTTCATTAATATTTTTATAATGTAACTTAATTGACGTGTGGTGTGTTTGATATGCAGTATGCCAGTTATTTATTATATATAACAAACTTATCTTATGCATTATTGCAAAGAGAATAGAGATAGAGGAATTCTTAAAAAAACCGTTCTCCAGATTCCACCATATTGTGTTTTGAATAGCTTTAACTCAATATCAAAATATCTATACAATCTAACTATCGAGCCCAAAAAGATTTTGTTCATACGAACTACATTACTGGTTACAGAAATAATCCTGAGATTAACGCGTCCAACCAAACAAACTCTTCAACTTTATAATATTAATATTTGATACTTGTTTAATATTTCCAAATTATTATGAAATTAAAATTCACATATATCATGTACATATTTTTTTACTTAAATACAAAATAACGCGGATTCTCCTTAAAATGACCAACTAAAATACTTTTACCGCTGGTTTCAGACCTGTTAACGCATACGTAGCTTCTAGGAAACGAAATGACAAAAGGCAGTTAAAGTAATTAACTGTAGCATCCTCATTATGCTTCCATTTCAAGCGATTTAAGAGCCAGAAAAGTTGGAATTAATGTCTTTTGTCATGTTTTAAAGGAAAAAGTTTGGTTTTAGGTGTTTTCTCGTTGATTTTAGTTTAGGTAGCCCAAGGGATCGTAGTGTGGAGACACTCGATTCTTCATTGCCACTCCTTTAGTGTAGCTTATTTATTTTTTTATAAAATTGTTACATAAGTTATCAAAAAAGTGCTTGTACTTAGTGTTAATATCTAAATTTTGATAAATATTTAAACTCTTCTATTCTATTCTAATTATATAAAAATATATATTTTCAAAAAATTTATAATAGATAGTAGAAAGCAAATATCAATACGAGCGATATCGATATGCACTTAATACATATTTACCACTAGCCTCCATTTTGTGTAGGAGATGTGATGACTGAGGATTTAAATTTGTGGTGTAATCTGGTGTAAATGTATTTTTGTGATATATATGTATGTATATTGGGGAAATGTTCAGAAATATTTTAAATACATCGCAATATTAAGGAGTTATCCTTATCACGCTTATTCCCGCTTAGATCAGGGTAGACAAAGGCAACCTAGGCGCAGAGCAGAGCGGGGAAATGCAAATAATTTAAATATCATTCCTCCAGTTGAGATCGAATCCACAAACATCGTGTTTACAGCCAGACGCTGTCCACCTACAACTGGGCAGTTTATAAATTTAATACTCTTATAATTTCATAACTTTTACACTTCGTCATTATCGCGCCCCTGTGTTCATAATCGGACAATAGCGTTGCGAACTATGATGATAGCCGGCACAGAGTGCGTAATGGCAGCACAAGTAGAAAGACACTTTTGAATTGGTTTTAAAATAAGTAAATTATAAAATGATTTAATATGAATTAAATTCAATATAACAGTGGTTGTCGGTGATGCTAGTGGTACAATTGGGCAGCAGCACAGCATCTGACTGCAAAATGCGATGGTTGTGGGTTCGATTCTCATGCAGGGGAACGGATTATTTTCAATTTATCGTCCTGGTGACAATGACAGGGCGGAATATAGGGAACTGCCTGCTGTACTACATACGGGAGATGCATAAAACTAAAAGAAAAAAATATTGTTAGTATTTTATAGCAATGCCGTCGTCGGTAAAACATCAACGCGCCATCGAGGCTAATGACTTACCCAGTATTGTTCTTTCTAGATTATTCTAACTGTATCATATTTTTTTTGAAATATCATAATCTAGTTCATATTTATTACTTTTCTAATTAAATACGTCTTTTTCCATTATTGATTTACAGTTACTTAAGAAAATTTACTTTTGAAAGACATAATTGAGGTTAATTTACCAAGAGTCGTCCCGTATATTCGATAGCTTAAGATTCGATTTCCACCATTATACTTAAAACAAAAATATTTTTATATCAATCTGCCAGCCTTTACGAGACATCTTTAAATTGGGCTGAAAGAGAAACAACGAGGTTGTTGTTCATTAGAACGAGATATTGATAATTCATATTCAAAATATAATTTATTCAAACGGATTGTTACAAGCACGTCTTGAATCGTCAAATGAACATGTCACCATCACTGTACACTCCGCAGTTCTACTGAGAATAGAAAAAAACACGTTGTTTGCAAACTCAGATGTGGTAAGGGTCTTTGAAAATTCGAAAAAATAGTTTTATTAGAAATATTCTAAAATTATAAATTGACATTTCACAAGTTTCATGCCAAAAACCTTTTTTTATTTACTTACACATACTTAATTTGGTAAGATATATGTACATATAATTTTGAAGCAAAAATCATTTTCTGGAATCAATCTTCACAAGAGTTTCTAATACTTAAATAACAGCCCAATTTCTCTTTAGGGTAGACTATTTTAAATCAACACGAAACATCTAAATATAGAATTTAAATGTCAAAACAAATATTAGTCCCTCTTAGTTTCTGTATTAATAGCGGCGCGGGCGTTCCGTATGCGCGGTGCACGCAGCAAGTACGAAATAGATATCGCGTCATGGAATGTGTTAGTATTACTGATGCTATTAGCTGGAGGAACAAAGTACGTACGGTATATGTATGAAGATGTAGTTACTTTGGTTTAGTCATTTTTTTTTTATCTAAAGATAATTCATGTTTTATTTAACTCTGTTGCATGTTATTGCAAAACCCCTCTGTTCAGCAGTGGACGGAGACAGGCTGATGATGACGATGACCATTATCACAGCTTAGTAGCTATTTGAGGCCAATTGTACTTAAATTTATATTCCCATTTCTTCGCTCTCGTGTCGAGGCAAAGCACGGCGTTGAGTTCTGCCACACAACACGCAATGCCTCCAGAATTCGGCAGAAAATAGGGAACAGAGTGTCTTAACACTAGGTTAACTCTGCCTACCCTGCTGTGTGCGGGATACAGCGTGAAGCTGATTAAGTAGCTATTTGAAAGTAACAAGTGAAAGTCATATATTATTATGTCAGTCTATTTACTTTTATAAATATACTGTAATACTGCACCATTAACCACTTAAAATGTATAGTTACTTATTTAGCTCTAAACTGATAATGAGAGATATGACTGTTCTAAATGACATTCTATGTGTGAAATGACCTGCAAATATATTTTTTGCGTTAGGTCACTTTTATTTTTGAATGTCATAATCGGGCAATAAAAAAAATATTTTTTATTGGTTATCTTAATCCTTTGTATATATGATTCATTAATAACACTATCTTTGTATTGATTTCTTACTTAAAAATATTGTTTCGAGTATAAACAAATATACCTATTTATTTACTTATTTTAGCTTCACACTGCATGCATTACACACTGCATCCCGTTTTCTACTATCCATACAATTTCGAGTAATTTCATGATGAGTTGTGTAACTCAACGCCGCGCCCCCCGCGTAGATATTGAACCCACAGCCGTCGCCTTTGCACGTCGCTCCGCCAAGACGCTCTCAATTATTGTACCTATTTATAATAATAACAAAAACAAGCTCTGCAAAATGTAAAGATACCGTTTGAGGTCATCCAGTTTATTTCGAAGAAACAAAGAATCGATATTATTTTTTTTAAATTTAAAATATCTTTACACATTATGATATAAATATGCTTTGAATAAGTTTAAGTATAATTATTTAAAATTATCACATGTTTTGAGAAGTAAAGTAAACGTGTTTTATAAACATTTTTGGTGATGAGAAAACAAAGAAAAATTGCAAAGCTGCCATATTTTTCATTTACGCTCTGCCTTTGTGTATTAGTAGAGTAAAAGAAACATAATGTAATCGGATTCTTTAAAATTCTGTCCTATAATCAATAGAAACAGACCTATATGTAATTGTATACAACTTGAAATATTATTTATTTTGCTTAATAGTTCAAATGTCAAGGAAAGCTATTTATTACTTTCGTGCACACCTCCAACACAATTTCTCTACACTTGCAAATAGACACTACTCAGACACGAAAAACCGTACAACAGTAGATATATGTATTAATTTCTGACATTTATGTCGGAACTTCTATCTGTTTATCTTTCTGTACTATTCGTACGTACTTATTACCATTTGACCACGGGAACGAAACTCCAGGTAAATTGCTAAAATACATATAAATATAAACATTAATGATTTTATTAAAATAATATACAGAAATAGCAAATGTGCAATAAAACTCCTACAAATCTATTATAATCGCATCAAAATAGTCGAGACGCCTCGCTAATAGCCGGACGTCCGTCCGTGCAGCTTCGGACATTCAATATTTCCTGGCGAGATGTCGCAGTTACTTATGGAGAAAAAAGACACTATGTTAAGTATATATGGAGTCTGGAGTCCCTCTAATGCTTCGAGAGACTAATATAAAATAAAAAAAGCTGTTCCCGGTACAGCGCGCGCAAGGTGGGCACAGGAAACTTCGTGAGACACTTCGTTTATGATTTTATAATTTCAAGACACTTTGAGTTAAGTGTATCTACTTGTAATAATAAAATATATAAATCTAATAAAAGCTTTGAAAATAATGTGGTATCAGTGAGCTGTTCTGGTGAAGAAACCAATACCTGGACATTGGGACTCATCAGAGGTTACTAGCAAACCACTAGAGTTTGAGCTCATACAATTCATAATTCCGAGCACATTCTGTAGCACCTATAGCATACAGCGGTGTAGAAAAGCGTAGTTTCTTCTTTATTCTTTATCTTAAGTTTCATACAGCTTCATATATGTTCATTATATCGTGTGCCAACCAATGTGCACGCAAGGTCATATTCTCTTACGTGCCGCATACAGAACGACCTACATCTCATACAAACACCATAAATGGTTAAAAGGTAACAGATTCAAAGTCGTCGAGCTCTGCTCTGTCGTGTCGTCGTGTAAGTCACGAAGTAGGAATGCGGTTTATTTATAGACGAAGGTCGTTCCGTTGCGCAGATGTTACAAAGATGCGTTTTATCTGGACATTTAGAAAGGAGTTGAATGAAGTTTCTTTCAAAGTTCCAGTTCCAGTTTAGTTTAAGGCTTTCATTATGTCAAATATTTTGTGGGTTATGTTCTGCTTAGTCGAACTGCGGCGTTGAGTTACGTCGCCTTATATGTACTTACTATAAATTTGGGTGCAAAAGTTGATGACGATGAAGTTGAAGCTATGAAAATATAGGAGCTTAATATTAAAACAGTATGATACTTAATGTACATACATACGATTATTACTGAAAGTGATAAGATTACCTTAATAAGTGTTATAACGAGTAATAACGTAACAGATAAGTATATTAATTTAACTGAAATAGTATTTTTGCATCTTTACGTTGCATCCCACATATCATAGCAAGATAGGGAATCGCGCTCCACACAATTTTTGAAATATTGAGGGGCGGAACTCGACGCCTCGTTTTGTCTTGCCAGAATCAAAAATAATTTAATTCACCGAAAGGAATTCATAGCCACAACCAATACACCACGATGGCCTAGATTATTTATTTCTGTTATACTTTATGGGTAACACCTTCAACAATACCATTTGTAATATAATCACAATAAATACCAAAGTTCTAAAGATCTTATCCATTTACGCGCAACAAGATACCTAAATATAAATTGTTTGATTTGTACGCAATGCGGGGCCCGCCGCAATACGTGACGGGGACTTTGTATGTATCATAGGTAATTTCCTTTAAGTGATCTGAATTCAATGTTTTTATAGAAATATAAGAATACTGAGGCCATTGTGGCGCGGTGGCACTACGAGTGAGTGTAAGCGACGATCTTTGTGGGTTCGAAAGAAAAAAAGAACTCAATACTTCTACACCAATATTACGAAGTTGATGAGTTTATTTGGCCGCGGTGATCTCCTAAAGTAATGGTTGGAATTGAATTATTCCTCTTCTGCTGGATAGTTCATCCAGGAAGTTATATGATACTTATTTAGAAAACGTATAAAAATTTGAACGTAGCGGGACTCGAACTCGCGCCTCCTGGAAACCGACCAGGCGCTTTGACCACTTAGCCATACGTTCTCGCCAAGCTACGTCGAAATTCTTATACGCTTGTCCCGCTACGTTCAAATTTTTATACGTTTTCTAAATAAGTATTTATCTTTCCTAAGTGTGGATTAACACTTTAAAAATGTTTCAAAAAAAGTTATATGATGTCAATCATATAACCTTCCTGGATGAACTATCCAACAGAAGAGGAATGAGAAATGGAGAAATGTTCTTATAATAGTTTCCACGTAACATAATTATTTCTATTTGACCACGGATACGTATACTATTTCTTTCATTTCACACAATACCGCAAGTATTTTAATTAGACCGAGATAAAACTTTGTACTTAATTATTTCAAGTATATTTTTTCTGGAGTGTGACTCGAACCCACAGCCACTGTGTGTATTCAATAAAAATATGTAAAATGTCAGCGAGATTTGTTTACTAATAATTTCTTTACCGTAACAAACATTAGAAACGTGGGTAGTTCGTGGAGTCATCAAAAATAATGAACCAGCGGTATAAATCAAACGGCGCGCGATCAACTTACGGTGAAATTTTAATAACTCTAAACTTTCTAGTCTGAAGTCTGACTTCAATGTAAGGGGAGGAGGGAAACTGCATATCTCATTACAGTGGTTGTTATGGCGTCTAGTATTATTTTCATAGACATTCTGTTTTTATTTTGTCTATCTAGTTTAAACCGAGAAGGTTATTAGTTTGATATATATATACGTGTGTCGCTTTTAAGGATACCAAACCAATGGTCCGAAAATTTAACGGAGTATCTTAACATTAGGTTCTCTCTGCTTACACTTGTGGGATACAGCGTGAATCTAAAGGAAAACCCACCTTATGGTTATCAAAATGTAAATCACTACAGAAGGTTATTGAATTCTTTTTGAAATTCTAGAATATTGATTTGAAATTGTCAATTTAAATAACTTGAAACTTTCCAGTCTAAAGTCTCTTCAATACGAGTGGATGAGACAAAACTTTATTCGTATTCTCATTATAGCGACCTTGTACACTTCAGCGACTCAAGTTGACTCGTTACAATTATACATACAATTGTTTGTAAAATTGAAGTCTAGTGCAATTTGTAGAGAAATTTGAAATTGTTATGTCGTGGCGTCGATTGTGGGTTCGATTCCAGCTTAACGAAATTAATTATTTTCTTTTGCTCGCTCTGGTAATAAGATGAATGGAGAGCGCTCAGTTTCGTTACTTAATTCGCTATTTAACGGAGTGTTTTAACACTAGGTTCCGTCTGCCTAATACTGCTATAAGCGAGATGCAATGTGAAAAATCGAACTATCTAGTTTTGTAGAATAGGCAGAACGAACCCAGTGATTTATCATTTTGTTCTGTACATAAATAAATTATTTTTCAATACATTATAGATATGTTGTAAAATTCGTTGAAATTCGATAATAATATTGATTCACATTCGACCAACACATGCGACATGCTGAGTAAACCAAATGAGTAAATAACGATAACTTTTGTATTTTCATATTTACTTATCTACCAATAGTAGTTACGGCGCAGTTAATACCTGTCATATTGAAAACGCAGATTCAAATTCCACTGTTGACATACATAAGTAGTACTAAGAAGTAAAGACCTGGTGTTGAGATACTCCGATCTCTTCCATATTAGATGGAGAACCGATAGTCTCTATTCTCTTTCTACAAAGAAAAGATTATTTTCATTTCCTTAAATCGGGATCGAATCTACAATCATAGCGCATACGGTCAGTGGTACAGTATATTTTAGTTTCACGCTATTTCCCGCATACCTCAGAGTAGGCAGAAGGAACTAGAGTTCAGGTACTCTGTTCCCCACGCATCACCAAATTTCCAAGATATAGCGTCTTAGACGGAACTCAAACATGCTTATTTTTCTTACTTACATATATTTAACTTCCCCGAGGGAAGCGACGAGACGACGACCCTTAATAAATAAATAAATATATTATGTATATTATATTACCAACGAGTATATTAAATTCTCGTGGCGTATAAGCGAGGCCCTGTTCTATAGGCTATGGGCTATGACTCACTCGGTTCACTGCTCGCTTCCCTCACTGATGGGCAGACGATCTGTATCGATCTTCATTTCTTTTTTTTTCGTGTTTGTAACAAGTGCAATCTATTGAACGGCTTTGATAAACGCTGTGGGCAGAAATAAAGTGCTAACAACGTAGATAAGTTGTAAAAAGCGTATAAAAATAGCGAAGTAAGTTATTATATTTATTATATGAACATAATTTAGGAAAACAAAACGACTAATATGGAGAATTCAATCTAATTATATATAATACCTACTTTTATATCTAAAGTATACATATATAGGTTTTGTTATTTTTTTTAAACGTTTCCTATTTTTTTGTATACAACGAATAAGAGAATATGATATTTAACTTCTTAATTTCCCAAATGATGATAGTGATGATGATGGTGATGAGCAGTATCATATTCAGCTTCACGCTGTATCCCGCACACATCAGGGTAGGCAGAGGGAACCTGTCTTAAACACTCCGTCCCCCACTTTCTGCCGGATTCTGGAGGCATTGCGTGTGAGTGGCACACAACCAGTCGGTTTTACAGTCACACTTCTTGCCACTGCGCCACGACTGGCCTCAAATCAGCATCATATTCCTTCTGATAAATTTCAGTGGTGATAGGCTTAGCACTTAATAGCCATTTATTTACACGCAAAGATAAAGATACAAACCCACTACATATTACAATTTACATAAAACTATTTAAAATACTAACAATAATAAACCAGATTCTTATCACGATCAAAAAATTAAGTACCTACTAAAACAATCTCAACATGTTACTTTTTTATTCTGATCTTATACGGTATATGACCTTATATGGTACTATTGCCATATATGGTAGCGTTAACAGACGCAATGATATTGTACTTTATAATAATTGAAAAAGACTCTTAAGATACAAAATACCAGGATTTGAATTCGCGACTATTTGTTAGTTTTCAAGACAGTTTTGAGTCTAAAATTTTTTTGTCATCTGTTCAAAGCTAAAACCCAGACCCGATCCCAAGAAAATATATCTAAATACCCTCATGTTTAAAACATTATTCCGCATAAGAATCAAAGCTAAAACCACAGTCAAACTACCACTGTACCATGACAGTGTCAAAGATACAAAGGCATGTTTGTTTAAAATGTATTATCACAAATGAGTCATATGAGAGACCCCTATTGTCCAATGTTACGGCCATATGGTATAATTTTCTTAACATTTAAGTACCTACTTCTTGTTTGGAACTTTGTAAGGAAAGGCTTGGGACCGTTATTCGTGTTTTATTTGGGCACAACAGATGGTCGCCTTGTAATATAAGTTTAAAGTTAAATATTTATTGTTGGTTCGTTAACTTTTATAAGTAATCTATAATTGAGGCCGTCGTGGCGCAGCGGGGCGGTGTTTGACGACGGTTGTGGATTCGATTTCTACTCTTATGAATAATTGTGTTTAAATCTTTTAATTTCACCGCTTTAGTTGAGAAAGTGCAGAGTTGAGTTCCTGAACAACACAACAATGTTTCGAAAATTGGAATTTGTGGAACAGAGTGGCTTAACAAAAGGTGCCGTCTGTCTACCGTGCCTGTAGGGAAATACACGATATTTACCGTAGTTTGTTATAGTCTTATCGATATTACGAGTAATTACAAAACAATTTGTCATATATTAGAAAAGACCTAAAAACTACTAGTCGTGCTACAAACAAAACAAGTGAAAATTAGCGTAACGCCTTTACGCGAATGATTTCGCGATTATTGAAAAAGTGGAAAGTATTTTATTACACGAACGCAACATTATGTCCATATTAGTATAGATAAGTTCAGGTTAATTATTTTTATGTAATTTGAAAAAATCTCAAACAAATTGCGTAAATATAAACTTAATTATTTAAAAGATTTTGGTTAAATATTTAATTAAATGTAAAATAACATGCAATGTCGCGAAAATTGGGCAATACGTTGAGGTCGGAGAGCCTTAACCATCGGTTCCCTCTTCCCTGCTATTTGCGGGATACAATGTGAAGATATATTTTTTCTTAACCTTTTAAAAACATTTATTCTTATTAAAACATGATACCTAGTTTAAGCTCAGTAAGCCTGACTGTGAAACATATAAATTTATAAAATCATTATAAAATAAGTAGGTATATACCACAAGCACTAGTTATATCCCAAATACAAAAGATTGAAGTTACTTTATTATTTTTAATGCTGGGGTGAATTAAAGTATTTTTAAAATAAATTTTATTTAACATTAATTCCAGATTATCCACAATGCAACACAAGAAATAATTAAGTTGATAAAACATGGCACATAAGGCTGACCATAGGAACAATAGGGAACCCATTCGTAAGGATTAACGTGATGTAATAAGTATAGCCCATTTCGATAAGTGGACTATCCAAAATGAAAATATTTTATAAAAATATTTCGAATTAAACCAGTCGTTCTAGCGATTAGAGCGTTTAACCAAACAAAAAACAAAAAAAAACTTCAGATTTATAATATTAAACTCTTTTAGTTCACTTCAGTTTATCAGGCTTTGATTCGTACCAAATCCAAACTTCAAAATTGATGAATATTTTTCATGGAATGTAAACACATATAATTAATTAGTGTTTTTAAATAATTCAGAAGCATATTTTAAGAAATTAAAAATAAAATCTCACGTTCAATTAAGATAATGCTTTGTCCAACAGAGCGCAACTAGATACTGTTTGGTGTCGGTGTTAGTGACCGCGATACAATATCGTTGTTTGTTAGATAAGCAATCTTGAGTAATGCATGTGTGGATTACCGCAAGTACCTATTATGTTTTAGTAAATTGTGTTGCTTAAATTTGTTGGATTTTAAAACCATACCATCAATGAAATTGGAATGAAAGTAGAGAACGGAGTGTCATAACACTAGGTTTTCTTTGCATACCTGTACTGCTGTATGTGGGAAATTCGCTCAATTTGAATCTACGGATTTATATATAATGAAAGTAATTTCATACAACGATAAACTATAGTTATCTTAAAAATATTACAACCTTTCATTAAAAGTTCTCTGTTACATAAAGTCCTCAAGTTCTTTACTTGCTAACAAAACATTTAGCAAAAAACTATGTTAAACTATTTTAGTTACTGTATTTTTTTAGAACAATATCTTTTTATTAGTAAAAAAACTTGTATATCAGTTTTTAGTTTTTGGCTCATAAAGCTAACATTCCTGTCTATTAAGTCTCAGATAACATAACGACTTATAAAAGGAACATGTTATAAGATACGAAACTCGTTACGCCGGAATCATCCAGTCTTGTAAAAATGGCCATATTATGTTCTACAGTCGCCATTACGTGATAATCTAAAAATTCTCGTCTTGAGGAAAGAAAGTCAATTTATTTTTTTATTATATACTAGGGCGGCTCGCCTGCGGCTTCGCCCGCTTTAACTACATGATTATTTATTTAATAAACAGAATTGACTGACAATTATAATGACTTCTAATATGATTTTTTATTACTTTAATCTGTAATATTCTAATTCTACGGCGCCCAACCCACCTTACAGGCCGGCAACGCACCTGCAGCTCCTCTGGTGTTGCACGGGGTCGTAGGCGGCTATAATCACTTACCATCAGGTGACCCGAACGCTCGTATGCCTTGTCTTCAATATATATATATATATATATATATTTTACTACATTATCGTAATTTCTATAAGAATTTTTGATTGTTTTGAATTAAAAAATACGACCATTGTTGATATTTGATATTTATAAAATATACATAAAGGTAATTATTTATTACACGTATATATTTTTGTAACATTATGTTCTTTTTACCTGTGTAATGAACGTCTCATCAAAATTCTAAAACTCTGTTAAATATTCTCGTGCCAGTGAATAATTTAATTTACTCTTTCAGAAACAGCCTTAAATGTTAAATTAATAATTTGAAAGATTCATAATATTCTTTTTAAAATAACTGTAATGATTGCATATTAGGAATTAATATGTACATGTACAGTTTTCAAATTAGTTACATATATTATTTATTAGCTAAATGTACAATTGGTAAATATGTAGTTATTACAGAATGCACGTAGAAAGGCTGTTTTTAGGCATTTTTATATAGATTTATTTCAAACGAACGAACGAACCGAAGAGTCTATGTATTTACTTAATATTTCTTTGAAGATCAAATCGGTCTTTATCTATGTGTTGAATTAATTACGACTTAAACTTAACTGTTACGATTTATGAAGGTAATCTCCACTAACAGTTCAATTTTGTTTATTTTGTTGTATAAAATATTGTATAATTGTAGTGCTTCAAAAATATATATTTTTATCAACAGTCATATAACCAAGACGTTTCGAATGTCATTCTTTAGCCAGGAATCTTACCAGCGCGATTGCCATATAACATTCGCAGGCAAACTAATGCCTTGAGTTCATTCAAATGACGATAACTTTTTTTTTTAATGAACCGATTTTGATGAACTAATAGTTAAGTTGAGTTAAAACAAAGCAATTGGTGAAACTTTTAAGTAAATCGGTTCAGTACTTTCAGAGAAAAATGTGGACATATATATCGACAGACAGACAGATAGATAGACAGACAGACAGACAAGAAATTCAAAAAGAATATTTTTGCTTTCTATTATTCTTTTTAAGTGTCCCTCTATCCATTTCAGTCAAAATTACTAAATGTACAGACAAAATATTTTTACTGTCTTATTATATATAGAGATTAAATAGCTTATTTTCTAAATCGATTAAAACATATGATTAAATATAAAGTAAGACACGGTGGCATAAATGTAAGTAGTAAAATATATGCTTATATTTTCATATCTTTTAAATATACTTAAAGAATTGGAAGTTACAAGGATATAAAATGACGTTTCTTGGCTAGTGTCCAAGAACTATAGCCAATTTGAGCATTATTCACATTTAATTACTGCAAAAAGTTTCAAATAAGGTTTCAGTATGGGTAGAAAGTGAAGAACTGAATGACTGAGTCAGTAAAAAAGTTATATTTCTGTCTACCCTCCAAAATGTAAAATATCCGCGAAGATAAAAGAAACCGTACAATAAGCCCCAGGCTTAGGGTTTCATTAAATTAGTTTCCCAAGTAGCACTTCAAAATTTTCGTTACTAATACAAAATTTATAGAACCTCTTGGCTGACTCTACACGCAATGCTGATGGGCCTTCACTCGGAGGAATGTTTATTTAAATATATTGATTGATTTATTTAGGTTATAGAACCCGCATGTTTGATCGCTCCACCCAATAATAATCGTAATTATCTAAAAAATTAGAATAAGAAATAGAAAGTATCTTTTTTTAAACATTTTTAAAGTGTTATTCCACACTTAGGAAAGAAAAATACTTATTTAGAAAACGTATAAAAATTTGAACGTAGCGGGACTCGAACCCGCGCCTCCTGGAAACCGACCAGGAAGTATCTTTCTTTACCATAATTCCCTCTCTTTGCCCAACTTCTTAAAGTTATCAATTATTTTATTTATAAACTTTGTATGGGTCACCCTCGGCATAACTCACTCATGTTGTTTCAGCGTCAATCAGCCATATCTGTACATTTCCACAATATATTAACGGCGGACACATTTAGTGCATCCTGTCGTTACTAATTACGTTTGTTATTTATCTTCTGATAAGAAAGTGTATGACTAAATGATCTATGGCGAGTGTTGCCACGCCCTTGAATGGTTTTGACGTTAATTTACAAGATAACTAAAGACTAACAACAATATTATCAAATTTAATGAAATGATGGTCCTAGGGTGGATTTCGATGTGGCGAAATGTTTATATACTCGTATAAGATATTTTTCCGCCACAGAATATAAAACAAACCTGTTTAAAATGTGGCGATAGATTTTTAATGCTTTTCAAAAAAAGCAATAATCGCAAATAATAAAGAATTGAAACAAATCTTGTCTAAATTAAAACTCTATTAATTACACAACCAAGTGCGAAATAAACTAACCCCGCCTCCAACCCCCACAGCAGCAATTACATAAGTAATTAAAAAAAAAATACTAAGAATATAATCTACATTAAACTAAAAACTCATTCACCGCAGTCATTTGTACACAAAAGTAAAAAAAGTGGGTAGTTGTGAAAAGCGACGTTCAAATAGAACCTTCTCGAATGCTCATTTCACGTTCGCCTAGACTACGAAATAAAAGTTGAATAGGCGATTATTTTGAATTCCACCCTCAGACATCCTCCCTGGACAAAGGATCTCCCCGGCGCTGGCGGATGTGAGCGTATTTAATATACACCACGCTACACATCGACGCGACAACAATGGCCTATGATTATGTATTCCACTCAACGTTTTAGCTTCGGTCAGCTATTTATTTGTTGGATTATGATAAGAGTTCAACGCCATTTTGTTGCACTTTTATAATTACAGTATTTATTATAGTAGGAACGGGTGTAATTAATGGCTCTTATTTCAGTGAAAAAGGAAAACCGAGTGATTAATGATTACTCCTCTATGACTTCCCTGCTGAGAAGTCCTGCTGGAGCTGCGTAATAATAAAAACTAAATAAATTAAAAAATAATTTTAATTACAGTATTTCGATAACATTAGATTCTAAAACATAGAACAGTGTCGAAACACTAGTGTCTAAACACTATTTCTCTACATCTTATAACAATATCAACATAAACAAAAACTGCCAGCCCAAGAATTTATGTCAATTTCCATAAAAAAAAGCGTAAACGAAGATACATTACATCATCGTTGACTGTTTTAAAACGTGTCTGACTGGTGAATCGAATTGAACAATCAGTAGTTTTTTGCAGGTCACGTACAGTAAGTAACGTACGAATTGCTTTATAGGTAACATATGAAAAGACAGGCAAACTGGGACAGCTAACTGATACTAAAGAAGCACTTTATAAATTACTTGTTATTAAAATAAACAAGAAAAAAAACTGTTGATCCTTATGAATACCTACCGGTAATTCTAAGTATTGCCAAATCTAAATATGTATATGCATTCTTTTATATATAAATCATAAATATATTAAAAAAGTATTCATAACAGTTTTAGTGTCATGATCACTCAAAATTTAACTATTCGTTATCGTTCGGATCGTCTTTTTTTATAACCAAACTAACAATATTGAAAAAAAGTCTTAAAAAGAAAAATATATTTTTGGGTTAAAAACTGTACTTGGTGTTTTTTTTTTTCAAAACAAAAGCTATTATATCAAAATTCGATTTAATCGATGACTAAGCTATGTATTTCGTTGAAGTTCGGTACAAAATAGATAAAGGGCGGGTTTCAAGATGTTTGACATCCATGCGTTTGTAAACAGGGATATTATAACTTGCTACGTTACATTGGACCGCCTATACAAATATTGAAATTTAATGAAGTAAAGATAGATTAGCAAAGATTGGTTGCTTTTACGTCCCAATACTATATGAAAAAAAAATGTGATGACAATAATAATAAATGATTTTAATATGTGACTTTGAGAACTTTACTCTAAATTCTTCAAATTATACGTTGTTTAATTTACGTCGTTTGTTTTATTTATTATACAAAGGCCTGACCAAAGATCAAACTACTAAGTAATCTATGTCTTTCACTCAGACTAAAGAAACAATATATAATTATTAGAGAAAATATGTAATAATCGTAAAAATCTAAGAAATTATTATTAATAAATCTATTGTTCTTTACAGATTCCTTAAACAATGGCCTGCTCAGTAGACGCCCCCTCCCTCAAGGACTTGCCCAAAGTGGCCACCGACCTCAAGAGTCAGCTAGAAGCTTTCAACCCAAGCTGTTTACGCGACGTTGACACTAATGAAAAGATTGTCCTGCCTTCCGCTGAAGGTAACTTTGTTGTAATTATTTTTTATTGTAATTTATCTTTTTATTGTGTGTTTTATTTCAAATATCTTTATATTGTTCTGAATTTTAACCTATTTAAGTAGTAGTATTAAAAATTGTAATTTTATAAGAGTGTCATTGTGAAGTAATTTATTACGAAAGTAATTAACGAATAGGTGCTTATGGAGGTTAACATTTATATGATTTGTTTAAATTAATATAAATTTTGTGAGATATTTTGATTATTTGACGTAATTTCTTTACGGACTGGGAAACTGACTTGGCTTGATATATGAAACAGAGACGTTTTAACTCAACATCGACGCTTGATCACGTAAAAGACAAAACCGAAAAATTAAATTTGTGTGTCACATTAATTTGACAAATAAAGATTGAGATAAAATATCTAAATGTTTACGGCAGACGTCGCTCAAGAGAAACAGCACACGGCATTTCTACACGACGTTGAACAGTTTCAAACATCCTCTTTGAGAAAAACGGACACGGTAGAAAAAATAGTCTTACCCAACGCCATAGGTACAGTTGGGTAGATACGTGACGACTTTTGCTGTTCATTTAACCAAAAAACGTGTTTTCTTTTTCTCCCTAATACTTTAAAACATGGCTTTTTCGTGTATCACACTAAAACCTAATTCATAAGTCATAACGAGCATGTTTATTTCTCAAATGTCAAGTTTTAGTCTTTTCATCGTATTCATTCCGGCCGGCGACGTTATTTTACCACAGATTATCCATCATTATTAGATTGGAGTGTTCGCAGTGTGTCATTAACTTTAAATTTTAAAATATACATCGAATATAATCTCATATTATTTTTAATACAGATGTCGCCACCGAAAAAACTCAGAAGTCCCTGTTCGACGGCATTGAGAAATTCGATGCTACTAGGCTGAAGCACACGGAAACACAGGAAAAGAACCCACTTCCGGACAAAGATGGTAGGATTTTATATTAATTTTGATGCACCACTATGCACGATTATTGATATATTTTTTCTAACGCAATCAAAATCATAAATATTCAATTATTATCCAATGCTGAAATTTTGCGATTTACTTTTAAATGTTTACGTTTTATACAAGCTTTTCCTTATTTATGTACAACAATTGTCTTAAATTTAAGCATGTATTTCTATCGAGGCCTAATATTATTATATTTAAGCTTTATTATTACGTTTCGTTGCACGCATTTGCTTAATAGTTGTCGCAGCGGAAAAGGCGCATCAGAACCTTCTAGACGGCGTTGAACACTTTGACAAGACCCAAATGAAGCACACGACGACGGAAGAGAAAAATTCTTTGCCTCCCATTGAAGGTTGTTACCGCTTTATTTACCGCTTAGCACGTTAATGTTTACAGTATTTATATTTTTTATTTTAATCTTCATTTTATATTCTTAATTTTGAGTGTATGGCAATTTATTTTTCGCATTATATGTATATGTATGTGCTAAAATGAGTAA
This sequence comes from Heliconius telesiphe telesiphe, assembly GCA_018249795.1. NCBI lineage: Eukaryota > Metazoa > Arthropoda > Insecta > Lepidoptera > Nymphalidae > Heliconius > Heliconius telesiphe. Next base: position 2,019 of record DWLH01000084.1, on the reverse strand, counting down.
ACTAGTATTCTCAGGCAATACTTTTTAAACATATCTGGCTAGTATCTACACTTGTTGATATTTTATAAGTAGAGTTTTATTATACATAAACAGTACAAAATAATTATTGTTAAATCTGTATTTTACATATAATTTCAGACAAACTAGATAATATCAATCAGATGTATTATGTACTTCCAAAGCCATTGTAATTGTAGCTGAACATTTACGTACATCATTTTTATTTTGATAAAATTGATTAATCTTACGATATATCCAACAGCCATTGAAGCCGAGAAGGAAAAGAACAAATTCTTGAACGGAATTGAAAACTTTGACCCAACCAAGTTGAAGCACACTGAGACTTGCGAGAAGAACCCACTGCCCACAAAGGACGTCATTGAGCAGGAGAAGACCGCTTAAACCACATATAACCGCAACTATGTATCGCTAGTATCGCCGTATTTTAGTATATAAGTTTCGTATAGTCGGACCGTGGCGTCCGTCCGTTCGAACATGTAATGAAGTCTCATATTTTAATTCCCTTTAATCATAAACTAAACGTGATTAAATATACATTCATATATCAGCCATTATATCATTCACCTCTAATTTTTATTTGTCATCCATTTTCATTCATTCATTTGATATTCGCTACAAACTCACATTTAAAAGAATACTCCCATTCGTTTTTCACAAGAAATAACTAATCACAAATGACAAAATATGTCAATTGAATATGGCAAATGGAACGGACGTCGCCGTTCGATCACTATCATTAGAACGTAGGAACCAAATTTTCTATGTCACTTTTAATATATATCTAATAAGTGTATTTTATGAGCATTTTATTTAATTTATAATGGAGAAATTAAATTTTAAGGTTGAGTACTGATTTTATTTTAAGTTGGGAACACACTGCACTCCGTTGTCCTTTACTTTATACATATTATATAATTTCAATCGCTTCGTGCTTGTGTTCTCTGTAATTTAAATAATTTAGTATATTCTCGAGAGACTAGTCTCTTTTCGACGTTTATTAGGAGTGTAGTTACCAAGACTTATTTGAAGCTAAATTTTTACGAGATTTTTTTATATTTTTCATTTGTTTTTCTACTAATATTCGACATTATTGGATTAATAATACTAAATGCTCAACTGCGTATAAAGCTAAGATTTTCTAATAATTTTAGAAGCAATTCTGTTTTATTCTTATAAGAAAGTGAACAATAACAATAAATTTTTATACTGTCGTATTGCATTATATCCATACAGTAATTTTTTCAATTTTATAATAAGCTAACAATGCCAATAAAAGTTTTTTATCGAAATTTTGTATGTTTTACAGACGGTGCTTTTTCTAAATATAGAATGGAAAATATATTTGTCTTTTATTTACAAACCCTCAAACTTTTTCTAGAAAAATGAGTAATAAAAATGTACCTGAATATATTTTTATACACACATGACGAGTGTCTTATATTTTACATGTAACAAATAGTTCTATTTTCTCGGCACATTTTTACTAATCAATGTATGTAGCTTTAATACTTTCTACTACTATACTACTACTTTCTTTCTGCTAAAGAGACAACTAAAAAAAACTATAAAATATTACAAATATTAGGACATACAATATTATATATTTTTTATTTATTTTCTTCGTCGTAAATCTTTATGTGGCATTATTGCCTATTTTGTTAACATGAATGAATGAACAGAATTCGGAAGATTGAGTTAATAATTTCTTATATAAAATTCCAATTATTAATAAGTAGGTGATATAATGTAACAAAAAGAAATCAAACTAAGCAGATTTCATTTTATATAATCATGTCCATTTGAATCATGAAACATCAATCCTTACCGTGTATAGACAATCCCTTCTATTTTATTTCTACTACTACTAACTTCACTTTATCCCTAGCGGGGTAGTCAGAGAGAACGGAGCGCCAAACGCTACGGTCTCTACATACCTCTTTCGCCTCGTCCACTGTCATCAACCTCTTCATACATGCCCTCCGGGGGGTCCTCATGCTT
>DWLH01000083.1:0-38295 GCA_018249795.1 Heliconius telesiphe telesiphe | reverse complement strand
GGCGTTGAGTTCTGCCACTCAACACGCAATGCCTCCAAAATTCGGCAGAAAGTGGGGAACGAAGTGTCTTAACACTAGGTTCCCTCTGCCTACCCTGCTGTGTGCGGGATACAGCGTGAAGCTAAAATATATATATATATATATATTTATATATTTATATAATATCACTAAATTTAAAATTAGGAATCTAGTATAAAGTATATATACTATAGTTCGTAAGTGCTTGCATAATTAACACTACATCACTTTGCAGTCAAGAAGGCATTCCTTGTAACAGACTAAGAGCGACGTTTCGAATGTTATTAAGTTAATAAAAACTTCATTAGTTCATGTATTAAGACAACGAGATCAGTTGTGGCGCAGGGACACCCATGACACTGTAAACGCGACAGGTTGTGAGTTGAATTCCCATTAGAGGAAATGAAATATTTAACATTTTATCGCTTTGGTAACGAGAGAAAACGCAGCGTTGAGTTCCGCCAGTCAAGACGCAATGCCTCCAGTATTCGGCGGAAAATGGGGAACGGAGTGTCTTAGCACCTCTGAATACCCTGCTGTGACCGGGATACAACGTTAAGCTAAAAAATCTCTGCTTAACATTATTGAACGATTTAAATGTTTCAATTATTTAAATTTAAAGTTAACATTAAGAAAATGTCGGTACGTATTTACATATTCATAGTGCCCTTGCGCCGCTTCTGTAATTGGATTGACAATGACCGCGATGGTCATGAGTTGAAATCCTACTCATCCACATTAGTTACTTGTCATTCATACTAGTATCGCAAATACATACTCGAGCCTGAGTATTTGTGACTCACCACTGACTAAACCGTTGGAATTTTAATAAAACTTTGATAAAGTTTAAATTCTATAAATAAACAAATGTTATTTAATTGATAAACGAATAAAAAAAAACAGTTCTTTTTTTGTACATTTGCCGAAAATGACCAGAATCCAAATCCCAAGCTAGACAGAGGGAACCTAGTGTTATAATACTAAGTTCCCCAGTTTCCGCAGAATTGTAAGTGTAATTGTGCAGGAAAATATATGAATATAGGTACGATAAATGAAAAAGTAAATAAAATATAGATTCATGGAACCAAAATATTTATACAACACATTATAAATACTAGCTCATTTCGATATGTAAACACAGGGTTGTCAAAGAGTTTCCAATATAAAACAATTCAACGTGAAAATGTCAACACATATAGTTTTGTTTTATTTTCACAGTATTCCAGGAAAGTTAAAATTGTTTTATATAATAATTTATTCGCTCGGGTGTCGGTCCAAAGCGCAACACTCAACAGTGTATTAATGAGAACGCAGTGTCATAACACTAGGTTTCCAGGTTGTCTCTACCTACTCTGCTATATGCGGTATACAACGTGATGTGAAGCTAAAAAAAACGTACATTATATTGTGTTGTTGCAATTTTTGCCTATATCCATTACAGTCGTAATGGATATGTGGTACTATGGTATATCGTAGTAGAACGCTACAATGATTTTCTCACTTGAGATATCAAATATCAAAATCAAGTATGTACCTAATAAAAAATATTATCATTTTATTAAAGCCATGTTAGCACACACAGCAGGGTAGGCAGAAGGAACCTAATGTTAAGACTCGAGACTCGATGCCCACTCAAGGGAATGAAATATTTAACAATTTCACTTCTTCGCTCTAGTGTCAAGGCAAAGCGCGGCGTTGGGTTACGCCATTTAACACGCAAAGTCGCTAAAATTCAGCAGGGAATTTTAGCACGGGAAGCTTAATATCTGTCTGCCCCGGTGTGTGCGGGATACAGCGTGGAACTGATATGATTTTTTTTAAATAGTAAAACCATGTAAACCCCTAATCGATAACAGTGAATTACGTGGCGGTGTTCCAAGTAATTAATAGCTGATAACATTATCTCTAGTTAAACGACGGGTCGTCACTGTTAGGTATTGTAATAACTGCGCACACGTAAACCGATGAATGCAACGGACATTTATTAAACTTTCAACTGAATCATTATAGAGATAATTTAATTTAGTATTATGTATAATTTTATAATAATAATTAAATTACTTAGCTCATTACTTATAATGACATATTATGCACTAGCGGCTCGCCTGCGGCTTCGCCCGCTTTAATTATATATGGTTATTTATTTAATAAACAGAATTGACTGACAATTATAATATGATTTTTTATTACTTTAATCTGTAATATTCTAATTCTCCGGCGCCCAACCCACCTTACAGGCAGGCAACGCACCTGCAGCTCCTCTGGTGTTGCACGGGGTCGTGGGCGGCGGTAATCACTTACCACGGTGACCCGAACGCTCGTTTGCCTTGTCTTAAATATACATATATATATTACTACATTATCGTAATTTCTATAAGAATTTTTGATTGTTTTGAATTAAAAAATACGACCATTGTTGATATTTGATATTTATAAAATATATATAAAGCTAATTATTTATTAAACGTATATTGTTTACATTATGTTCTTTTCTTGGTTATATAACTGTTACATATACCTATGTAACAGTCATACAACCAAGACGTTTCGAATGTCATTCTTTAGCCAGGAATCTTACCAGCGCGATTGCTTAATAACATTCGCAGGCAAACTAATACCTAGAGTTCATTCAAATGACGATAACTTTTTTTTAGAGAACCGATTTTGATGAAGCAAACTTTAGTAGTTAAATTGAGTTAAAACAAAGCAATTGGTGAAACTTTTATGTAAATCGGTTCAGTACTTTCAGAGAAAAATGTGGACATAGATATCGATAGACAGACAGACAATTTTTAAAAAAAATATTTTTGCTTTCTATTATTCTTTTTAAATGTCCCTCTATCCATTTCAGCCAAAATTACTTAATTTACAGACAAAATATTTTTACTGTCTTATTATATAATTATTAATAATAATAGTAATAGTGCGGCGTTGAGTTCTGCCACTCAACACGCAATGCCTCCAAAATTCGGCAGAAAGTGGGGAACAGAGTGTCTTAGCACTAGGTTCCCTCTGCTTACCCTGCAGTGTGCGGGACACAGCGTGAAGCTAATAAAAATAATAATAAAAATAGTATCATGTTGTATAAAAATTGCAAAACTGGAAAAGGTTATCCGTAAACCATTCTGTGTTCGTCCCCATATTTAGTTCAAAAATTCGAGACTACAGTACTATCATCATTCTAGGAGGATTTGAGCGCGTACTTTATAGTATATATATATTTTTACATAATATTCGGAATAACGTATCAAAAATATGATATTCTTTTGCTTCACGCTGTATCCCGCAAACAGCAGGGTAACACAGGGAACCACTCCGTTCCTCACTTTTCGCCGAATATTAGAGGCATTGTGTCTTGAATGGCGGAGCTCAACCCGTGCTTATCCTCGATATCAGACCGAAGAAATGAAAATACAAACTTAAATAAATATTTCATTTCCTTGAGTGAGGATCGAACCCACAACCAGATGCGTTTACAGTCACCCACTAGTCCCCTGCGCCACGACCGACTTCTGATTGAATATTAACTTTTGAATTTTATACAGCTAATTTAAACTTTTGTTTCCCCATTATAATTATACAATAAGCCCTATAACACCATGGTATTAGAGTATACGCTTGGCATCCATGGTATCAATGTAAGCCCGGTATAAAAGGCCCGAAAGCTTTTAAATTACGCTTTTTGAATATTTTATTAGAAGCTCAAAACTTCTGAATGTTTAACTTTATTGATTATATTGGTCTTTGTAAATGCTATTAAAAAAATAATTGCTCATATACACAGTATTTCTGTCATCACTTCTTTAAATCAAACCACAGTTTTAACTACTCTATAAAAACCTAATACAATTAAAACAAAAGAGATTTTTCCAAAAATGTAAAAGTGATTTTTGAAATAAAATAATTAACAAAATAATCGTTGTAACATAAAACGCAATTTGTCAAGAATTACGCAACAGACACGCCTCATTCACGAAATCGAGTCGTAGGTAATGGCGGCGAAGTTGTATTGCGTAAAATAGAACGAGAGATATCCCTTTCTCGTTCTAGTATGTTTTTTGAGAAGGAAAAGCGGCAGATCGGCAATGCTTAGAAGCATTTTTGTAGTAGTATGTATTTACGATATTGATATTTGTCCATACGTTGTGTCGTCTAAACTGGTAGTTAGCTAGTTGAGGTTGAGGTAGCTAGTTGAGTTATCTTGATTAATATTTTTAGGTATGGGTTTCAAATATTTTACCCTATATGCTATTCCCGTAAAAGGAGCGCTGACGCTTGCATCCTGTATAATGTAGAATCCTGAGGTTAAATACCTTTCGAGCTTTCCGTATTCACCCGCCATAAAATTAATTTTGAATTTACCTGCAACAAAAATAAATCACAATTAGATATAAATAATAGTTTATACATAGAACAAAAATGTAAGTGATCGCTGGAAGATATATGAGAAAAAATATTATTAGGGGCGCTTATTAAAATAACAGGACCTAAAAAAACGTTAAACAATTATTTTTAATTTTTGGCCTGTTTGTGTTTTTTATGCAAATTGACAATTGCATTTTGGTAAGCTTTACTATATTAAAATGTTGTGTGTTTTAATGAAAACAGATAATAATTTTAAAGAAATATCAATTTAAAATATTTTTTCGACAATTTTTTTGTAAAATAACTGTTTCATTGAATTCCCTGAAAGTTTAGGTTCAAGGTCTATCTATACCTTTATACTATTTTTAAAATGATAATGTTATTAGTTTACAAACAGGCCAAACCGCAATCGACTCTCTAAAAAATTAAAAATAACTACAACTTTATATAAATTATTTTTCAGGCAGCTTACATATATATAATGCAAGCCTTCGACAAAAACAGAAACAGCGTTTGAAAATTTAATATCCTTTAAGCTTTTGGATTCTATCCGTTTGTAGTCGATTACCGAATCTAAAAGTAGCGGTGCCCCACTCGAAAGGGCAATATAAAATTCATTCTAACCCGTTGAATATCTCTCGCTCACAAAAATATTGGATATATATGGATATTCACTCTCTTGATGCTGTTCCAAATGAAATAACACAGATTCCGTAAAATCCCTAAGGCATTACCTTTTCTTTTACGTTCAAAAACCGAATGGCTGTGGGAGTTGCTTTAGAATTAAATTAATAACGAGAAATCTTCGCCAAGAACTATTTAAGGTAAATGAATAAATTAGAATATGCAATATGTTGTGCATGTGTGTGTTGTTGAAATTGCTTTGAGCAATTACCTCAACCGAGGTTTTCCTTTATATATATATATATATATATATATATATATATATATATATATATATATATATATATATATATTGTTATTTGCTTAATTAGCTTCACCCTGCATCCCGCACATATCAGAGTAGGCAGAGGGAACCTGGGGTTCTAATGATAAGACATTTCCGTTCTTCATTTTCCGCCTAATTCTGTAAGCTGTACTTGGTGATTTGCTTCGTTACGAGAGCCTGAAAATATTAAATATTTAATTTCCTTGTGAAATTTTCCGATAATCGAATACTCAACCCGTCGCAAATACAGCCGCACGCTTCTGCCCCTGCGCCACGATTACCATTGAGTCTAGTGGTCATGCTATTTCTTGTTTCATTACATTCTCATTATAAAAAAAATATTTGTTTGTAAATTTTAATGAAGCATTAAATTTAGAGAACACCTGTAGATCTTAGTCATCACTAAAGTTTAAAATAATACACAAGACATATTGACATACAATCATATCATTAGACATTCACAAGCTTCCAATTTTCATAAACAAAATTGAAAATTCTTATGAAGTAAATTATATCTACAATGTACATGTATGGATAGTGACATCTAAAGCGATGCTTTTGTTAGCGTCCCGTTCGCTGTAAAATACTTTACATATAGAGACGAGGACGCTACTTTAAAAGAAATTAAGTCTAATATCGTCAAGGTTTATTGCTGCTTAGCTTAGGTGCTTTAAAACTTCATTCATTAAAGTAAAATAGGTATTTTTATACCTAAATAGAACTCTTATATACTCACTTTGCGTTCCGTCTGTTCGACTATCAAGATTATTTAGGTATCCCGAGATCGCGAGGATGTGTCAAGCTAAAATTAATATGACATATTAAGATTTATGTATACTTTAAACACAAAAAAATCAAACTTCTAAGTCAACACAATTAAAAAATACGAACATTTATGTATCGATTTTCATTTTATATGAAATTCGCCGAGTAATCAACAACTATAGGGTACTTGATGTACGCCTGTGTACACTGAAAACAGATATCCACACACAGCATGGTAGCTGATGAAACCTAGTGTTAAGAGACCCGGTTCCCTATTTTCTACCGAATTCTGGAAGCATTATATGTTGAAAGGCGGAACTCAACGCTGCGCTTTCTCTCGACACCAGAACGAAGAAATGAAAATATTAAATATTTAATTTCCACAAGTGGTAATTGAACCCACAACCTGTCGCCCTTACAGTCACGCTTTGTGTCCCTGCACCAAAAATGGCCTCATTTTCTATATCGTGAGAATTCTGCAACCGCCTGAACACTAAATAGTATTGAACATTCCATTTTGCCTAAGCCTACGTTACCTTTGAAATAATAACCTACATAAAAATGGCAAAAAATCGAGTATACCTACAAAAACCCACACAGGTTAAATTAGTGGCAAGCGGTTGGAATTAATAAAACTGCAAAATTGCTAGGCTTTCATGATTGCATGCGAAAAAAATCCGACGAAAACAGGAGTTATATTGAAAAAGCGAATTAAAAAGAGAAATATCCGCATGGGTAATCACGCGGCGCACAGGGCTATAGTAACGAGACCAAGGTTTTTTCTCCAACCAATAAAGCAATTAGTTCGACTTACTAATTTTATTCAATTTCTGGTGTGGAAATTGGACAGGTTGCTATTTAAACTATTTTAACCGGATTAATCGCGTGTATTTCATATTATATATTTTTGGAAACCCGACGTTTCGAACACTTTGCAGTAGTCCGTGGTCACGGGTAGACGTATATTTAGTCCAGGCGAAGCGCGACGTTGAGTTCTACAACTCAAAACGCAATGCCTCCAGAATTCGGCGGATAGTTGGGAGCGGAATGTCTTAGCACTAGGCTTTCTCTGCCTACATGCGGGATACCTACAGCGTGAAGCTGAAAGAATAAAAACTGTAAATATTATAAAATTTGCTAGGTATATTCAATTCGTAAGTGCATTCCATCAACAATTTATTGTCATAATAAATTTTCCAACAAAAAGCTTTTAATAAATTATCGACTACTCTTGTCGATAAAATACTTTACATTGCGTACTTATATGGCTTAAGTGATGAGGAGTTGTAATTTTGATTGATGTACGCATTGATAAAATATCAATATTATTCATAGAATTACATTTATTAATAATAATAATGAGTTTCAATAGTACATAACCTACATTTTTAATAGTAATAACATTTCATAAAATAAATAAATCAGCTTCACGCTGTATCCCGCACACAGCAGGGTAGATAGAGGGAACCTAGTGTTAAGTTAAGTTAAGTTAAGTAACCTCCGTTCCCCACTTTCTGTCGAATTCTGGAGGCCCCCTGTGTGTAGCGGGATACAACGTGCTGGAAAAAAACGTAAACATAAAGTAAAATGATTTTTTTGTAACAAAAATTATACATATATTTTGCGACTTCCATATTAATATCTGTTTTCGTGTAGGTACACTATATGTGTATGGCGACCCGTTAGAACATCTCATGTCAGTAATAAATTGTACAACCTTATCATATTTGAAATGAAGTTCATAAATGCATTTAATTTACGTATCTAATTAGGTAGTAAAATTACATTAATCCTAATCGAGCACAATTTTCGGGGTGCAAAACTGGTTTGAAAATTAAAACAAAAAATATATTACTAAGCAACATTTCAATTTAACTTCATAAATTAAATATATTTATCACCAATATTCACTTAACTGATCATCATATTAATCTTCGAGCATCAGGAGTTCCATCTGTTCGCAGGACTCACAAATTGGGTCACACGAGCTGGTCGGAGCTCCGAGAGCTGAATAATTAACACCCGGTCACCGCTTAAACCTCTCCAAACGCGTCAACAATCCAATACCGCTGTATTCTTGATTTACCACCAGTGCTTTGCGCGAATTAACTGTCACCATCAGTTTCCGTGATATCGCACGACAGCTATAAATTATTATGTATTAATTTGGTCTGGTCTTCATCATCAATCAAAATCGATTTGTTAGTATATAATCAATTCGATTACTCGGTAATTTGGAGTACTATTATAGACATATTAATAGCTTGTTTTAGAGTTGCTATTTAAAAGATTCATTTTACTTACGCTATAATGCGTACTCCAAGTTGGTTACAGGTTCGGGTTTTATGCGTAGAAAATATGGTTATTTATGTACTAGTGACCCCCTTGCAGCTAGAACTACTTAATTATTAATATACTAATCTGAATTACTTTCATTTTCTAATAATAATATAATTTGAGAAACAATATCTATATCTTCATTGAAAAGTAAAGTTTCAGCTAATTTAATAATGTTTAACGAATAAAATTATAGCTACTGGCCTTAAAAGTGTCATTTTATAATATGACGAATATTTCACTTTATAATATGAATATCTGATAAACGTTAAAATGACTATTCTTTAACAAATTGAAATTAAAATCAAATCAAATCAGCTTCACGCTGTATCCCGCACACAGCAGGGTAGGCAGAGGGAACCTAGTGTTAAGACACTCCATTCCCCACTTTCTGCCGAATTCTGGAGGCATTGCGTGTTGAGTGGCAGAACTCAACGCCGCGCTTAGCTATTTTATTCTTAACATATTATCTTTATTACATATCGTCAGAATTAAATCAATAGTTTCTGAGACTAGCGTAAGCAAACGCACAGTTAAAATCATTGTTTTGATTATACGTTATTAATTGCCACCAAAAACATTTATTCTTATATGTCATTGTACAGACAACCGTTACAATTTTCATATAAGTAAGACAATAAATAAAGAATTTTATGATAAGATGTATCTACATATGTACATATATCAAGACTACCTACTGTTATAATTATTCTATTTTGTCGATCGATTTTGAAAAAAGTTATTTTTCTTGTTTGATTAACTTTATCAACTTCTAACCAGCCTTTATTTTAAATTTTACATAATCTAAAATCAAAATACCTATTATGATTGATTGATTGTACGAATTTCGATTAAAATATTTATCACATATCAACGGTATGAGCTGCTTCTAAAAATTTCTCATAACCCACTTGCAATAAAAGGGCTTTCGAACGATCATAAATCCGCATCAAGAGCTTTGAGCCGTCGTCGGCAATAAAACTGGATTTATGTGGAATATCCTCAAAGAATAGCTTTACATATTATCAAAATTGCTGTTATAATACCATAGGATCGATATAGTGATTAATAAATACACAACTACGTTCAGGATTGACCGTTGAAAGCTCTTACGCCCAATATTAATAATCTATCTCCTACGTCAATCTTGGATTGTTCCATATATTAATCCAATCTCTAGATTGGTTAGATAGATATATGGAACAATCGAAGATTGACGTAGGAGATAGATTATTAATATTGGGCGTTAGTCAGTTTACGAGCTCGTTCTTTCCTGTTTCTGGTTGGTCGAGATATATTAGAAACCTTGCCTTGACACCAGATCGAAGAAATGAAAATATTAAATATTTAATTTCCTCGAGCGGGCACGCCTGTGCCTCTTAACTACGACTGACTTCACAAATTTCATTTTATAATATGAATATCTGATAAACGTTAAAATTACTATTCTTTACATCGTCATAACTCAGAATTAAATCATTAGCGACCCGATCGCGGCTTCGACCGTTTGTACTACGCAATTGTTTACTGTCTCATTTGAATTATCGTTTTAAAGACAATATTATGGATATTAAATTACCTACATTGCTAAAGTAGGTAAATACATCAATAGTTGAAGTTTCAACCAAATCAATTAAACACTTATTTTTAATCAACTTTTGAAAGAAAACTTTATCAATTCGACTGTATTTTTTTGTATGTTTGTTACCTCAGAACTTTTGACAGGGTGAACCGATTTTGATGATTTTTTTTATTTGAAAGGTAGTGCTTCCCATGTGGTCCCATTTTTTTTGGTCCATTTCTGACAATGGGATGAGTTTTATATGAGAAAATCACATAAGTCTTAAATTTGCATTAGGTGTGTGCGCGACAAATGGACCAACTCTTCTTTTTGAAAATTCTTTTTTTATTTGAAAGGATACACTTCAAAGATAGTTTCGTGAAATTTTGGTTAGGTTGTGATTACGGGATCTGGTTGACTTGAAAATTATAAAATCTTTTCTTTTTTTTTTGATTATTTTTGTTTAACAAAATCAAAGTACGTTTTACTTTATGTAAAATTATTATTTACTTTTTAGTTCGTTGGTTGAACTTGATTTTTTTTTGATAAAAATTAATTTTGTAGCAATATTGTCACATGTTATTCTTTATATTGTAATATTGTTTTTTATTTTTGGATCGATTGAAACAAATAAGTTCTAAGGAAATTTAGTCGGTTAAGCCGTTTCTGAGAATGAACGAAAGGAGGAATGATAAAGCTATTCATGAACAGAGTAGTTACAGATTTAGTTGAGTTTACTATGAGTTAAAGTTTCATTTTATGTATAGATTTAACGGTATGTACGGAGCAGCGTTGCCAGATATTATTCTAGGGGAAAAGCGGGAAATTTATTTCTGAAATTGTTAGTAACTTATTACAAAATTATTACATTAGTTTCATTAATTATTACCTAATTTTAAATTAAATAAAGTTACTAAAAAAGAATTATCTAAATGAGTGGAATAATTCACGAAAAGTTCACGTCTGGGCAGTTCGAGTTCGAATCTTTCATCAATACCTAAGTAGATACGGCAAACACGTCAAAATGAAAGGATATTTAAGAAAACTAAAAAAAATATGAAGACTATAAATATACTTAATCAGATTAAGCTGTTCCACAACTACTTCCTTTTACAAAGGATTAGTGCAAATAAAGCTGCAAGCGGCCAGTAGGCTTACAACTCTGTTCTATTCATTTCTTTTATATTTTATTACGTTATAAAGGACATTTCGCTCTCGAAACTACTGAAAAAGCTTACGGAGTAACTTTTAATAATATTTTTATTTAGTATTTGCCAGAGCGAAGAAATAAAAATAATTTGCTTCCGAAAACGAGAATCGACTCCAGAACCGTTGCGTATAGAGTAAGAGTCCGTACCACTGCGCCACGATGTCTCAAAATATAGAATTTTAATATTGTTTTAAAAAAAATTAAAAGTAATATCGTTATTGCTTTAGCATATTAAATAGTTAAGACGATATTTTATTTTAATTTTTAGGAATTGTATAAAAAAAAACGAACCTGTCATCTGCCCTATATTTTCTACTCGGTCGCGAAACCAATATAAATTCTTTACCAAAGTAATTTCTCTTAATCTATTAGTAGAAGGTGATAGGAAAGTTTTACAGCTTCCTGAGATTTGAGGATAAAGTTAATAATTGAAAATTCTCGAGGAAGTTATCCTCTCGGCCGCAATCTTTTGATAGAGAATCCATTGATACCACATCAAAAGCAGAAAAAAACATTGATTTTAATGGAATCAAAAGAAAAGGTTATATATAGGTCAGCAGTTTTAATACATCTGAATCATCAATTCAATTGTTCTACAGTGTATTGTTAAAAATGCTCAACAAAAATAATACAAAAAGATACTTCGTCCAGTAATTTGTAACTGAAACTAAAACTTCGGATAAAATATTTGCACAAAATTGTCAAAGTGTTATTACAATAATGTTGTACCGGTAAACAGATGTTATACTGGTATGCGGCTAGTGTAGGTTCAAATCTCAATTGGGGAAATATTAATATATATTAAATATATTTGCTTATTAGATACCAAGACATTGGAATACGTCATGCAACATGCACATTATATACATAATAGTAGGTTCGCTCTCATGTTCAAGTAAATAATATCATCTATAGCCTTCCTCGATACATGGATCATCCAACACAATTTTTTTTTTTATCGAATATATTTAAGCTCTCACACCTGCCTAAAATACTCAATAAGGGACATTGAAAATGGTAAACAAAACATTATAAAAAAAATAATAGAATACGTAACATACTAGTAAAAAAATATAATTAAATGGAAATGGATATCCTTTTCAAATACATTACGCGGTCATTCCAAGAATAGTATTTTACAAGCCGTCAATATAATGTTATCCTGAACTAACAGAAATACTATATATAACTTCCTTTTTATTTTTTTTACTATTCTCATAAGATTTTATTATAATATTATAATGTGAGATTCTATAAAAAAAGTCAGCTTCACGATGTATCCCGCACACAGCAGGGTAGGCAGAGAGAACCTAGTGTTCCCCACTTTCCGCCGAATTCTGGAGGCATTGCGTCTTGAGTAGCGGAACTCAACACTGCGCTTTGCCCCGACACCACAGCGCAGAAATGAAAATAAATATTTCATTTCCTCGAGTGGGGATCGAACCCACAACCAGTCGATTTTACAGTCACACTTTGTGCCACTGAGCCACGTCTGGCCTCTATTTAAGTTAGTTTCTATTATTTTCATTATTTTAAATCAGTTACAAAAAAGTATACGAGTACATGTATGTGGTACCGACATTCTGTATATTGTACCGGTATTCTTTACGATAAATAATATTTCATACATAACCTATCTAATACCTACCTGAAATATAAAATTGAAGGTTTATATTAATAAAGTACCTTTACCTTCAATCTTTATATTTCAGGTAGGTATTAGATAGGTAATGTATGAAATATTATTTATTGTATAGAATACCGGTACAATATACAGAATGCCGGTACCAAATACATACCTATAGGTATATTAATTACAATGTTCGTACACTCTACACTGTTGTAGTTGAAAAACTAATGGAGATGTTTATTTTAAAACCAAATCTTTTACGTTTTAAAGTAAATCAAGATGGATACAGGTGTCTAAATTATTCATATGAATTTATAATTAGCTTAATGATTCTAATATATAATCTTCAAATGTCGACACAAAATTATTCACGCCGTTTTTTATATCTTAATTACGGACAGTAGTTGTAAAGATATCGTGTTTCCTGTATAATATGAAAATTATAGAAACAAAGTATAGAAGCCAGTCGTGGCGCAGCGGCACGAGGTGTGACTGTAAAACCGACTGGTTGTGGGTTCGATCCCCACTCGAGGAGATGAAATATTTACTTAAATTTATATTTCCATTTCTTCACTTTGGTGTCGAGGCTAAGCGCGGCGTTGAGTTCTGCCACTCAACACACAATGCCTCCAGAATTCGGCAGGAAGTGGGGAACGGAGTGTCTTAACACTAGGTTCCCTCTGCCTACCCTGCAGTGTGCGGGATACAGCGTGAAGCTGATTTATTTATTTTATTTATAGAAACAAAGTTAACACCGAAAGATTTATTTCTTGGCAATGTAATGCCACGGAATCGTATCGCAAGTCCCACTGAACAAGTTGCAAAAATAATTTACGGTGCGGCCGTTCAAAACTTATAATTGCGTTCCGAACTGTGGTTGGATATATTGTAAAAGTTGATAAATTAACTTAACGACTCTTTATGATGGCAACAAGGATAATTCGAATAATTTACATTTTGATAAGAGATTAATATGTCTACTTTCGTTCATTGATATTTGATATGGCAATAGATTACGCCTTTTATATTGATAAAATATATATTCTTTTAGCTTCACGCTGTATCCTGCATAAAGTGTTAAGACATAGCGTGTAAAGGTGGTCTTTTGCCTTGGTACCAGAGCAAGGAAATGAATACTAATAAGTAATAATACATTCCTCCAGTCAAAATCGAACCCATAACCGTCGCGTTGACAGTCACAAGCTTGTGCCTGTGTGTCATGACGGCCTCAAAAAATACACTGATAAATATAACATACTGATAACCAATAATGGTAAATTGAAGATCTCGAATGTTGGCTGACACGCTCCTCCTGGCTCCGTACAAAGATTTATTTTGCCGCGACAAGTCTAAGCGATATTAGGGCTATAAAGAATGGTGTGGTGCAGAAGAACGAGGGTGCGTGTAATGAAAAACCCACCCTCTAACATAGAAATTGCATTTCTTACATTTTAACTTGTGTCTAAATGAATTTGCTGAAAGGAAAACTTTTTAAAAAAATAGGAAAAGTAATATGTTTTAGCTCATCCCGCACACACCACGGTAGTCAGAGTAAACCTAGTGTTAAGACAATCCGTTCCCCATTTTCCTTCGAATTCTGAAGGTATTGTGTGTTGAGAGGCGGAACCTAACTGCGATAAAACGAAAATATTAAATATATTTTACATTTTTAAAGTGTTATTCCACACTTAGGATAGAAAAACGTATAAAAATTTGAACGTAGCGGGATTTGGAGCCGCCTGCCTTGAACGATTTGCAAGAGGCGCGGTTTCAAATTTTTATACGTTTTCTAAATAATAAAATATTAAATATTTAATTTCCTCGAGTAGAGATCGAACCCACAACCAGTCGCGTTTATAGTCACACACTTATGCGCCTATACCACGACTGGCCTCTCGTTTGTGATGTACTATTTTCCAATTACACTATTCCCTGCACTAGTTAAAAGTTCTATGTGTAGTTGTTTTAAAGCTTCAGTAACTTTCGAATGCGTCCAACCAAATAGTCATAGCATTGGGAAGTGGAAATTATGTTTATATTTTAAGCATAATTATAGATATTAGAGGCCAGTCGCGGTGTAGAGGCACAAGCATGTGACTATATATGCGACAGGTTGTGGGTTCGATTCACGAAACACGCAATATCTGCAGAATACGGTGGAAAATGGGGAGCGGAGTGTCTTAACACTAGGCTCCCTCTGCCTACCTACATGCGGGATACAGCGTGAAGCTATATGCGGTATAGGGGCCGTTCAAATATTCCGTAAGCACTATAGGGGGGCGGGAGGGTCTTGGGTTTGCTTATTTTTGATGACATGGGGGGTGGAGGGTATTAAAATAAGCCACGAAATATTTTTAAGAGTATTGCTTATTTTTGATGACATAGGGGAGAGGGGGGGTCAATAATTGCAAAAAAACTGCTTAAGTAATACTTGAACGGCCCCATACAGCGTGGAGCTATACGTAAGAGTCAAAATAAATGTTTATAACAACATAGAAATATTATTCAATTAGATTGGCAATTTCGTAAAATAAGAAACTCAATTCCAAATTTTCCTATATGTAAAAACAATATGTTATATAATGTTTAATATGTCATAACTATTTATCACATATATATTTATTAATTTTTATAGAACATAATAGTAAATTTAAATTATGGCCAAAATGATGAGTCCAAAGGGGAAATTGCATTCAAAATTACGCTTAAAGGAACGCGGTGCCAAAATACAGCGTATTTTGGCACCGCGTTATTTCCTCTCGCGACCGCGAATGCCTGTTCCGGTTAACGCGCAGACCGGCCATTACAAAATAGAATATATACATATATTGATAAATCATTAATTAAATTACAGTGATATTTCTATTATAAACTTGATTTTACTGGTTTTACTTTAAGTTTTCGACAAACTCGGAATAATATTTTTAAAATATAAATATTTAAAAATATTATTTGCACTTAAATAAAACTTCACAAAAAAAATTCATTTTAAATAAACGAGTCAATCTGGTTTTTTTTTAATTCCTCTCCGCTCCCTCCTAATTCAACTTTCCTTCTTAACTATATTAATTATACGTTACTTACTATTATGGTGACATTTGACATATTTTATATGAAAGTTTATTTATTAAAAGATATTAACTATGAAAGGTACTTATTTTACAACAAAATGTTATGCTATTTATGTAATTTAATAACTTCAATTTACCGTATATATACCGTATATAATATAGATAGTTATATTAAACATATTAAATATCTGTGTTATAAATATTTAATATTATGCATCTGTGTAGTAGGTACGTAGTATAATAACTAAAAGAAATATATACAACGTATTTTAAATACACTTCGTTAAAATCCCATCTTACCTAAATGACTGTGTTCCAAATTTAAAGTGTTCCCATTCGTCATTTTAAAAACATAAAATAAAATTGTTGAATCATAAAAAAAATACAAAAAAAAAATTGAAGAGATTTTTGAAATAATGATGTTTAAGTTGCGCAACGTCCAAATGTGCCGCGTAATTTCCTGCCGCAACTGCGAGCGTTCCGCGTTTATTGTATACAACCATTATTATACGTACATATATACTATATCTTATTGTAATTCTTTAGAAATAATACATTTATTGTTTTTAACTTCACGCTGTATCAACTGTGCAGAGTAGGCAGATGGAACCTAGTGTTAAAACACTCCATTTCCCATTTTCCGCCCAATTATCAAGAAAGTGCGTGTTGAGTGAAAAACTCAACGCCGCGCTTCGCCTCTACACCAGAGCGAAAAAATGAAAATATTAAATACTAGGGGGCGCGCGCGGCTTCGCCCGCTTATTTGCACCCTTAGGGGTGAATTCTAAAAAAACCACGAAACACGTGTTCAATAAAATATTTTTAACAGTCTAAATTTAAATTTTTATAAAAATCGGTGGCGATTTAAAAAAAATTCCCTATAAACTTTCAACCCCTTATTTGAACCCTTAGGGAGTGAATTCTAAAAAACCATGAAACACGTGTTCAATGAAATATTTTCAAGAGTTTAATTTTCAAATTGTATAAAAATCGGTGCTGATTTAAATTTTTTTCCATACAAGCTTTCAACCCCTATTTCATCCCTTTAGGGTAAAAAATTTTCAAAATCCCTTCATAGTGGATGTCCAGATTATGAAAATAAACATCTGTCCAAATGTCACGTTTCTACACACAGCGGTTACGGCTGTGCGTGCGTCTTACCTCAGTCAGTCAGGTACATGTCCTTTTATATATAAAGATTTAATTTCCTCGAGTGGGAAACGAACGCACAACCTGTCGCGTTTGACACCCATTAAAAAAAAATAAACAGTGCTGGTTGAGTGGCGGAACTCTACTAAGGTATTTCTTCTTAACCTACAATCCTGAAATTGTTATGGAACTCTCGATAGATGAATTAGATCTCCCTTGACCGATTTTTTGTTATTAACATCCTTACAAGTCATATCAAAGTATCACAAAAATAAAAATATAAACAGCTTCACGCTGTATCCTGCACACAGCAGGGTAGGCAGAGGGAACCTAGTGTGCCTGTTCGCAAATTACAGTGCACTGGAAAAGTGATTATTTTATTTATTGTTTTAAACACCACTTAACAAACTAGGCCACATACGTTTTTTATTACTCTCGTGCACGTTATCGTCATAAATATTGTAACGTCTTTTAACCTATTTCTGCGTTGCAAGCATTTCCTTAGGCTTGAGGTCTTTTTCCTTTTTTTCAGTTTCACTTTTTATCCCATATATATCCAGGTAGGTATACACAGGCTAGTTTCAAGACACTCTACACTAATTCGAGATAATTTCTTGAGTGACAGAACTTGTATAGCGTAAATAAAATATTTAAACTTCACGTTGTACCTACACTGCACAAAGCAGGTAAATTGAGGAACCTAGAAACCAAGTGTTAGCTAAAACCAGTGCGTGGAAATAAAAATATTTAATATGTCACTAAATGGAAACCGAACCCACAAACGTCGCGTTTACAATCACACCACGGCAGCCTCAAATATTTATACTAGTAAGACTGAACCCAAGAATTTTGTTCTAGTCAGACACGTGCCGACTACGCTACTGTAGCCTAATAATATTAAAAAAGAAAGAAAAAAAAATCTAGCGCAATTTCATTTCGTAGTAGCGTAACCTGCGCAACCATGATTATATTAGTCGAGAAACTCAATATCGTAATCAGTCATACGGGCTTGCGCGTCATATATAGGGGTTTCGTAATATACAATTTTATATTTTACTCATAAATGTATTTGTTATATTGTAGTTCTTTATTTACCGTCACGCTGTATCACCCAGAGGGAACCTAGTGTAAAGACACTCCGATCTCCTATTTCCACTGAATTCTGGATGCATTGCGTGTTGAGTGGCGGAACTCAACGACGCGCTTTGCCTCGACACCAGAGCGAAGAAGATGAAAAAAAAAAATATTCGATTACCTCGAGTGGGAATCGAACCCGCAATCTGTCTTGTTTATAGTCACACTTTGTGCCCCTGCGCTAAAACTGGCATTATATTGTAATAAATACAAATTTACTTGTGTCTTTGTCCACTTTGCTACGCTCGTTGTCAGTCTCTATACATAAAAATATAGATATGATGGGTTTTCAAAAGAGCTTATTACTTTATATTGTTTTTAAAATGAAATTATTATTAAGAAACGAACGTAATGGAGCGGGCGAAGCCGCGAGCGGGTCACTAGTGTATGAATAAAATATCTAATATCGATAATATTTATTCTAAGTCTTTGTGTACCTAATAAAGTAATTATATACATAAGAAAATATATAACTTTTATTTTGCAAAGCAACTCAGGTTCAATTCCCACTCAGCGAAATGAAATATGAAATATTTTCATTTCCTCACTCTGGATGAGGCAAAGCGCGGCGTTTAGTTCCGCCACTCAACATGCAACGCCTCCAGAATTCGGCGGAAACTGGGGAACGGAACACTAGATTGTTTGAACACGTATATAACATTATTATAACACTAGGTTTCCAGAGTCCCTCAGCCTACCCTGCGATGTGCGGAATACAGCGTAAAGCAAAAAAAAAATGTACCCAGTGGTACTAAATGTTATAAAAAAAAATTTTTTCTGCGAAATCTAAGAATTTTAATAAGCAACTTTTATATATAAAGATAAAAATATCCATCCATGTTTAACATTTGCACACATCGCTGTACATAACAAAAGCAATGTTACGGGAACTTTTCAACATGTCAGACAGGATTAAAAACATATTGAAATTCGGTACAAAAAAATCAAAGCGGTGAAAAATATATAAAAACTTATTTCAATTTATCAGCATAAAGCGCCCGGGCATTTTAAAATAATATGAAATTAAACGTCACACACCAATTAATTTTATTCAAACTAGTGTTGTGTTAACAGTACAAAAACTTTATAAATTCAACAAGTTAAAAAAACTGTTAACAAGGCTCTCGTGGCTTAGCCACGATGGTTCAATTCCCAGTCGCGACAACAAATGAATGTTATCTCGGTGTGGTAACAAGACGGGATGGAAGTGCGGCGTTAAGTTCCGCCATTCAACACACAATGTCCCAAAAATTCGGCGGAAAGTGAGGAACAGAGTATTTTAAAACTAGGTTCCCTCTGTCACCCTGCTATATAGTTGAATACAGCGTAAAGCTAAAAAATGGTTTTTTGAAATTTCATAAATTTTATAAATTTTATTTACAAACACATAGCCGCCGAACGAAATGGAATCACGAAGTATTTCCACATAAATTCCAGTATAGAAATATCCTCATTCCCCCTGCCACCTTCATTTCCGGTATTTTCTTAGAGGAAATAACTCGGCGGCAGATTTCCGATGAACCTCTCTCGATATACTTATGAAATGTAATTGAACTTGAGTACCGTGAGTGTACGGTGCAGTTTACTGATGAAGTATTGCAGCTATTTACTATTTCATCTTAAAATGTTTTGTACAGGTAGTTAAAATGTTTATAGAGTAATAATGATTTTGAGGTATTTCTAATTTTCGTAAAATACTTCTTAAATCAGCTTCACGCTGTGTCCCGCACATAGTAGGGCAGGCAGAGGGAATCCAGTGTTAAAATACTCCACAAATAACTTATTCTAGTGAAATAGGCTAATTCAAAGCTACAGTGATACTGTGAGCTGTCCGATTATTTTTATTTAATTAACTAATGTATTTTAAGTAGGTAAAGCTAAAAGAACAAGTTATAAAATAACATCGAAATTTGTGTTAGATAATTTAAAAAACGAACAAGCGTGAGTCGGACCCGCCCAACGATGGTTTCGTACAATAATAGGAGGTCTGGAGCTTTTTCTGAAATTCAGGCTTAGCTAAACCAGAGTCCTTTCATCTGATATCTCACTTGAATTAGCGGCTTTAATACCAAATTTACCCCATTTTTAAGATTTTAATGTTTTACGATTAAACCACAAATGTATAGTTTTCAGATTTCTTCTAAGCTTGTACTACCTGTAGATGCTAGGTGCCAAATTTCATAAATGTCGGTCAACCGGAAGTACCCTATTAATTTAGACACCCCTTATAGTGTCGAAAAACGCGTGTTTTGAGTAAATTCTTTTTTTAGTAAATGTAGCAATACTTTTTTTTTTGAGGAAATCATGGGGCCGTGGACCTAAGAATATAGTTTGAATTTTAACTTAATATCTCTAAACGTTCCTGAGATAAAAGCTCTTGGCAGACCGACAGACCGACAGACAGATAGACGGACAACAAAGTGATCTTATAAGGGTTCCTTTTTTCCTTTAAAAGGTACGGAACCCTAAAAAATATAATAAACTAAAATATGTATCAGTATTTTTGTATGATAAAGATGATAAATAAATAATAATTATTATAATAATCAGACATTCTGATATTAAACATTTACTAAAATTATATTATTTTCCAGATTCTAATGAAATCTCTTTATAACATTTTTCACTTTCTATTAAAATTTTCCTCCGGATCGTGTGGTTACAAAACTTTACAGAGTCCCCCAACTCAAAGAAGATTTTCACAAAATCTTGAATATTAACGAAATTTTTCGTCAGAAATAACAAATTACAGTTTAATTTTAAAAGCTATTTGAGATAGTATGTAAATGGAATGGTGCCTCTTTAAATTTATGACTCTGCTACAATTAATCACTGAATACAGCTATAAATGTTAATTTTATAGATTCAAAGGCAAATTTTGTATATAAATGGCCTTAGAAATATCATAAAACTTCAATAAAAAATCCATTTGTTATATGACCCTCGCGGCACAGTATGTGCCCCCTGCACATACTTATTACTGTTAAAGAGATGGTTGCGGGTTCGATTCCCCTTCAGGAAAATGACATGTTTAATATTTTTATTTCCTCATTCTGGTAACGAGGTAAAGTGAGGCGTTGAGTTCCGCCACGCCACACGCGAGGCGAGGCGATATAGATCACTTCGACCCTTTCAAAAGATATTTTCACTAAACCCTTTACATAATAAAGGTAACGAAGTTTCAAATATCACAAACTACATCCAAAAACCCAAGCAATATTACGAACAGTATATAAAGGATGAAACATGTTCCTTCAAACTCATTAACTAAGTAGAGACAAGTAAACTATTGGGCAGACATGCATAGCGATCCCAAAATACCCTTGTGGATGATAGTTCGAAGACACTAAGAGGGAGTCTAAACTTAATTATTATCTTGTCGTAAATCACAACCACAATTTACCCATGTCAAAGCATTTTCCGATAGGCAGGCAGGAAAACGAATTAACAATTAAATTTGATCCTTGTGTAACTTTGATCATTATCAGAATCGTGGGCGTACCCCCGAATGGTCTGGCGCCCACCCCAGATAATTTAATAAAAAAAATTGTCGGCAACAATAGATTCCCTCTGCCTACCCTGCTGTGTGTGGGATACAGCGTGAAGCGGTTTTTTTTTTAAATTGTCCGAAAATTAAAACAAACAACATTCACACATACTTATCTCTGTGTGTTCAGGGCCCCCCTTCCCCAGAATATATCCCTAGATACGCCCATGATCAAGATTATCTTGCTTTTGAATAATATGCAATATAAAATAAACATGAAGTACATACACAAGTACAAACATTACACTTAATTAAAAACAAACAATATATAGATATGTTTTCTTCATTATAATATATTTTTCAACAACCTGCATCGCTATAAAGGCATATATTATTTATTTTTTATAGTGCCATGGATACACTAACGAGACACAGCGCACCAGGTAGTTGAAGTAGCGAAAAAGAAAACAAATATCAACAAAGACCTACATACATGCAACTAAAAAACTATTTTTACTTCAAAACTAAAAAGAAAACAAAGCGACCTCTCAACGACTGAGTAAAACATAGACAAATATTTTGATTTATATTAGAGCACAAAAAAAAACAATATGCAAAAAGGTGACGTTTAAAATTTTAAAGCTGGGTATAGTGACGCGCTCGCTAACGACTCTTGTGTTGGAGAGCACTCGGGAGAACAGCCGGGGCGTCTTTACTAAACAAAAACATTTATACAACACTATTTAGTTATATCCCTTACTAATGTTGAATTGAAACAGTATTAATCGATATCTGATGTATATGTACTTGATAAAAAGGTTAAATACACAAATACGGAAATTTAATAATAATTTTTTACAAATATTACCCTGCTAATATTATAAATGAGGCCAGTCGCGGCGCAGGGGCACAAAGTGTGACTGTAAAACCGACTGGTTGTGGGTTCGATCCCCACTCGAGGAGATCTTCGCTCTGGTGTCGAGGCAAAACGCGGCGTTGAGTTCTGCTACTCAACACGCAATGCCTCCAGAATTCGGCAGAAAGTGGGGAACGGAGTGTCTTAACACTAGGTTCCCTCTGCCTACCCTGCTTTGTGCGGGATACAGCGTGAAGCTGAATCATAATATTATAAATGTGAAAGTTTGTAAGGTTGGATAATTGTACCACTTTCACGCATAAACTGCTGAACGGATTTAGATAAAACTTTACAGTAATGAAGCTTATACATCAGAATAATACATAAGCGAAAAATCATGTAATAATGCAGATTTCTCATAATTTGGCTATACTAAAATATCAATAACTTATAGCGGGCGAAGCCTTATTTTGGTAGCTAGTATTTTATAAATTAGTCTTGTATAAGATCGTAAAAGCAAGAACTATAACACAATAAAGGAACTACTTTAATTGGTCCTATAAATAAATATCAAAACTAAAATATTCTGAATGTAGGTCAAACGAGGAGTAGATTATTGTTCCTGACAAAGACCCAATATAATCTATATTATATAAGCCATACATTTCCTGTACGAGTGTGTTTCGTAAAAGTGACAATTTATTAGGATTCTTTAGCGAGAGCATTTTCCTGCTGATAAGAAAAACGGGAAAGAGACTAATGAGTAGCTCATTCTTAATATCAAACGAACAGTGAAATTGGGGGCGATCCTTAAGAACTTACAAAATAAGTAGATTGGACTAAACAAATAAAGGAGATTGGCTCAAAGTTTGTTCAAGCACAAGTGCTATGGATTAATTCTGTAGTCGTTTAGATTTAATGATGCGGATATAATTCATTTTTATTCAAATACTTTTTTTTTACTTTGAAAAAAAGTTTTTTGTTTTTTTAGTTTTACGCTGTATGCACATAATAGGCAAAGGGGACCTGGGGACCTCGCACTCCGTTCCCATTAAGACACTACCGCATAAACTTTCCGAAGAATTTTCAAGTCATTGCGTGTTGAGTGGTGGGATACACAATGTTTTTAAGTTATTATTAAAAATAATCTCTGAATAGAAATCACGGTTAGTGTTTAAAGAAATAACAAGAAAATAATCATGTATTATGTTATACTATCGCAATATTAAACCGGAATACGTTATAATAGCAGCTATATATGGAACAACCAAATAGAAATAATGTGTAAGAAATAAAAGAAAGCAATAAGGATTTTCTCTTTGTATGTGGACTAAAAAGAAGTAATAGAGGTCAGGTAGAGCGTAACACGAGGCCCTACAATAGTTTTACAAACAAGGGATCTCCTGGGAACAAGGAAAGAGGGAAACTTGTTGAGCAACTTGCCAACTTACTTCGCTGAATAATGATTATGCATTTCAGACAATTATTATACTGAAAAATATATAAAACAGTTATCTCAGTAATTGTAATATCTTTTTAGTTTAACGATGCATCCCGCTTACACACTCCATTTCCCAATTTTCGAGATATTGCGTGTTGATTAGGGGTGTTATCTTCTTACTAGAGTGAGGAAATGAAAGTAATTGTTACCCCCGAACAGAAATCGAACCCGTAACCGTCGCGTTTATAGTCAGACGCTGTGCCAAATGACCTAGTAATATCTAATAATACACATTCCCAATACATGCATATACAGAAAACTAAAAATTGATAAATAATACACGATGAAGTCAATCAAACCCTTTTACAATTTTAAAATTAACATTATATTTATATAAATCTACAAGCAAAAAAATATGTGCATACATTTCCCTTTTACGTAACACATAAAATTTTACCACATATTACAATAAAACGTCCAATATTTTAGCAGGCGCGTGCTATAATACAGAAGACCGCTAATTAGTATAGCAGCTGAATAATTAATGCCAGTCAATGGCAGTGATATAACTGATTTATTTTTATGCGTTATTTCTTTTGTCTCGTTACCAGAGCGAGAAAATTATAATATCAAATATTTCATTCCCCCAAGTGAGAAACGAACCCACAATCCTCGCATTTACAACGACCGCAGCGTAGGGGCACATGCGTTTGACTGTAAATCAAATCAGCTTCACGCTGTATCCCGCACACCTAGGAACCTAGTGTTAAGACACTCCGTTCCCCACTTTCTGCCGAATTATGGAGGCATTGCGTGTTAAGTGGCAGAACTCAACGCCGCACTTAGCCTCGACATCAGAGCGAAGAAATGGAAATATAAATTTAAGTAAATATTTCATTTCCACGAGTGGGGATCGAACCCACAACCAGTCGGTTTTACAGTAACACTTCCTGCCACTGCGCCACGACTGGCCTCATTGGCGTTTGACAGTAAACGCATAGTTAAGGGTTCGATTCCCACTCGTCGTGTTTTCGTTTTCGTTACATTTATAACAAATTTACAATACGAAGATACCGAAGTAACTACCAACTGCTATCCTGTGTAGGTATATTTGAAAAGTTCCATTTCAACCTGAGATCGTTATCACAGCTATGATTAATTGAGACTCGAAGTTCTACTGTCGCCCCTTCGATGTACACGAGCACCAGAAACTTGGAAACAACCATCTGTGATAATTCACTTCTGATACGTATATTCAGTTTAAATAGAAAGTAAATGTAAGAAGTAATGATTATTTTATAAATATTTTGTAATGGTTCGTTAACAGTAAATAATTTAGTATGAAAAAGTTAAAGTTTCGTTGTACAGGAAGAAAATAGAATGGTTTTTCGAAATTTTATTACCATGGCTGATGTTACAAGATTTTGTAGAATTATCTAAAGAAATTAACCTTAAATTAACGTTTTTTATAAATCATTACTATATTTGCTAATATTATAAAAACATCGTCGTAGCGCAGGGGCGCAAAGTGTGACTGTAAAATCAACTGGTTGTGGGTTCGATCCACACTCAAGGATATTAAATATTTATTTACATTTATATTTTCATTTCTTCGCTGTGATATCGAAACAAAGCGCAGCGTCTAGTTCCGCCACTCAACACGCAATGGTTCCAGAACTCGGCAGAAAGTGGGGAATGGAGTGTCATAACACTACGTTCCCTCTGCCTGCTATGTGCGGGATAGGTACAGCGCGAGGCTGATTAATTTTATTATTATAAAACTCAAGAGAGGTTATATATAAGTAAAATCAAATAAACAGCAATAGTTAATTTTAAGCAAATATACTCGTACATATATCATATCGTTCATAATTCGTCATTTCGCGTTCTCACAGATTATTTGTACTAAATATTATAGCGGAGGAGCAAATAAATGAGCTTAATTATCGACAATTACGAGTTGGCCAGACACCACGAGGATGTATCTAATAGCGCATCGAGTTATATCAGTGCCATTGACTGGCATTCATTATTCAGCTGCTATGCTAATTAGTGGTCATCTGTTTTATTTATGCAAGCGTTTGCTTTGAAACCGTCGTGGCGCAGTGGTTAATTGATACAATCAGTATTTTTTCCCAGTTTCCAGATTCTAGACAAATCATTTTACACAAAAACCAAATGTAGTTATACAATGTTTTATAAAAAGATATTATAAAAAGATACTTCTGTATCTTATTAAAACTTAAAAGAAAAAAAAAATACCCTCCATTTTGATGCTAAAATGCTTTGAAACTAAATACATCTAATATTCATGTATATGTATAGTGTATACTTGAATAGGGTCTAATTTAATTAGTTTCACGCCTCCCTTATAATAGATAATAATTATCCGAGTTCGGCGATGTGCGAGTCGATGTTACATTTTATGTTCTGTGGAAATAATTATTTTTAACGTAATAAATACTGATAAATCTAGGTTAATTTATAATTAGTTATAGTTGATGGATATTTAACATACAAGGCCATCATGGCTCAGGGGTACACGGGTGTGACTGTAAAGGAATGTTTGTGAGTTCGACCTCCATTCGGGGCAATGAATTAGTATTTATGTAATATTTTCATTTCTTCGCTTAAGCACCAAGACAAAAAAACCTCGGCGTTTAGATTTGCTACTATACCCCAATCAGATCAAATCACATCAGATTCAGGTTGTTTTCCGCACACAGTAGGGCAAAGGGGAACCTAGTGTTAAGATACTTCGTTCCCCGCTTTCCGCCGAATTCTGGAGGCATTGCGTGTTGAGTGGCGGAACTCAACGCCGCGCTTTGCCCCGACACCAGAGCGGAGAAATGGAAATATAAATTTAAATTAATATTGTATCTCCTCGAGTGGGGATCGAACTCACAACCAGTCGATTTTGCAGTCACATTTTGTGCCTTGTCGCCACGACTCGCCTACAAGCATTACTTCGAAAATTCAGCCGAAAGTTATAAACTTATGTACAAACTTACAAACTTACCAACAATAGAGCTTCTTATACATTATCCTAATTAATACTACTACTTCTTAGTCTTGGGTCTACATACTGTCAACAATAATCTTGAACTTATTAAGTGTCGATCGTCCTTCGAAGAATATTCTAAGTTTCAAGGACCCATCGAACTAATCGCCTCGAGCCCTGGACGTTTACCGTTTGATTAAGGTATTTAGTATTGGAGCCGAGACGATTCGAAAAGGAAATATGGTACTCCTCTAATATGATTCGATAAGTTTTATAAAGCTGCGTGGTTGGTGCCTATAATATTCTAGCTATGTAATTGGAGAAAACTGAATATATGTATATTAAATAATACTTATGCATTTAGTTTAATAAGAAATTAATATAATTGTAGATTATTATTTGTAGAATTTGTTAGCAGGACTTCGGGGTAAGACTCTACGCTACACTTTGTCTAAATATATCGATATAAGAAACCTCATATAAGAAACGAACCATATAAGAAACACAATATCACAAACATCAATTTTTGCCCTAAGGATTTGAATCTACATTTGATTTGAATCTACACATAACTATAGCGGTTAGACAATCTCCTCCCAAATACTGATCTTTTATAAACATCGAGACCAAATAATAGTTTAATTACACCCTTGTAAGATACGAATCAAAAATAAACTACATACGAAAACTACAATACAATATTAAAAAAAACTAAATATCTTTTCTACAAAAATACCAATTCTTATATACCTCTGTGACTAGTGGAAGTGGAGTCGAAAATACATATTTCAACACAAATTCAAGTACAAATCCTATTATTTTCTCAGCTACTTGAATTATAAATATTTTGCATAACAAGCTGCCGCGTGTAGGTGCTTGACCAACGTTTCCTAATGCCAAGATGACTATTATAAGAATATAGTCTGTACTTTAAATAAAATTCTACTAGAATATTTTACTGTTAAAAGTTAAAAGAGTAAGTAAATGAATTGACAATATTAAGATTCACACTACGATACGATACTATTAATTAGTATATTGATTGTATAAATAAAGTTGTTTTTTTTATTGATGAACTAAAACTTCTTCCTTCTTATTCTTCTTCATCTTCTTCTTGAGGCCAGTCATGACGCAGAGGCACAAGAGTGTGACTGTTAACGCGACACGTCCATCCCCACTCGAGAAAATGAAATATTTAATATTTTCGTTTCTTTGCTCTCATATCGAGACACACCGCGGCGTTGAGTTTCACCTTTCGAGACGCCACCAGAATTCGACGGAAAGTGGGGAGCAGAGTGTCTCAATACTAGGCTCCCTCTGTCTACCCTACTACACGCGGGATACAGCGTGAAACTGATAAAAAAAAACTTCACTTTGCCATCAAACTTATACCTAAGTACATAAACTCAAAAAAGTTAAAAGGAATACCCAAAAAGCAGTAAA
Source organism: Heliconius telesiphe telesiphe (assembly GCA_018249795.1). Lineage (NCBI taxonomy): Eukaryota > Metazoa > Arthropoda > Insecta > Lepidoptera > Nymphalidae > Heliconius > Heliconius telesiphe. Next base: position 9,878 of record DWLH01000083.1, on the reverse strand, counting down.
TGAAAGGGCGCAAACGCTTAAAGGACTGAGAGCGGCTTCAAGATCGCTCAGCGAGGATTTAACGACGCCTGTTTCGGATAAGCTGGCACTTATACAGCCTCATATAAGTAGGTATATAATGTATGTACATTTATATATTATATTCAAGATAAAATTTTGAGGACTTTAATTTTAAGCCCTTGTCTTTGTAAAGCGTGGCTTGGTGATAATTAAAATTGTCTAAAAGATGTTAATAAATTCAAGATGTACGAATAAGAATTCGGGGGAAAGTGGGGAGGGGATATGACTTAATGGTATCTGACAGTGTCTTAAAATTAGGTTCCCAAGTTTCTGGGTTCCCTCTGTATCTGAACTGTATACAGCGTGTGAAGCTAAAAAATATCTATTCCTAAGTTTTCTTTAGTTTTACTAAATATTTGATAGGAACTACAATAATATAACAGATAATTATGTGCGTATATAAATACTAAACAGGTATTATAGCCTGTGCTCCTCGCTAATAACATGATTTGTAGACATAAAAAAAAAATCAGATAAGATTTTTTTTTTTATTAATTAAGTATAAACAAACATATAAAAAAAAATAATGAAATATTTTCTCTGCATAATTTTGCTGTAAATTGGATCATCATAAATATTAAATAATAAGGATGTTAAACAAAAACTTTAATTTATTTTTTCTAATAAATATTTTAAGTGCACGGCAACTTTTATTTGACTAATTATAATATTTTTTTATCTGCACGCTGTATCCTGCTCATATCATGGTGAGCAGAGGGAACCTGGAGCCTCTATTAAGACACTCCGTTCCCATTAAAACACTTCCGATTACCACTGCCGAATTCTGAAAGCATTACGTGTTGCATGGTGTGTGGCGAAACTCAACGCTGCGTTGCCTCGTATCCAGAGCGAAGAAAATAAAATTACTCGAGCAGAATCGAATCTACAACCTTTCGCGATTACAGTCGGCACGCTTGTTATTATTATTATTATACTTATTATTTAATAATAAGCTAATAAATTATATCATAAATGAATCGGATGTAGCCCTGAATAGCATGCTTAATGAAGGACATGCGTTTTGATGTCGAAAGAGATTAAACAGATTTGTCACGGCGATACCGTTGTAAGTAGGTGTTGAACATAAATAAGAACGTGTCAACGCGTGACATGGAACACCTGATATGCCCAAGATTTAGTTACAGTTATTAAAAAAAAATGTGCCAGTCGTGGCGCAGTGGATTATAGTGTGACACGAAAGGTGGTGCGTTCGATTCTCAGTCAAGCAAATCAAATATTTAATTATTTCATTTCGTCTCTCTGGTGATGAGGTAAAGCGCGGGGTTGAGTACTCAATACGTAATGCCACCAGAATTAACCGGAAAATGGAGGACAGATTGTCTTAATGGGAACGGAGTGTTTTAACACTACGTTCCCAGGCTCCAATTTTTAGTTGTAGGTAAGTATGATTACAATACAGTAAATATTGATTTACAATACTAAAAATACACTAAACGTAACAACTTAATAAACAGTATAAATATGCACGAAGGATATTAGTAGTAGTATAGTATACGTACACCAACGTTGACAAATAGTTTATATGTGACTTTTATTATATTTAAATTGAAAGTTATAAAGTAGGACAAGGTGAAATATTGTTTTATTTGTTTGTTATAATTAATTAAATAAATTTAAAACAATATAAATATAAAAATATCGACTAATTATATCTGTAAATTGTATCTGTTAAGTGAACATCGTCATGGCACAGTCCGCCTTATGATATAATTTATTTCTCACTATTTATGATGCTCTTTTCTACTTAACGCTTTTTCTGCGTCTAGCAGAGTAAAAAGAGAAAACTTAGTGTTAGGACATTCCGTTCTCCAATTTAACCCCGAATTCGAGACATTTCGTGACGAATTGTGATACTTAACTCTATACTACGTCCATTAGAGCGGCTAACCGAAAGTAACCATTCTCCTGAGCGGGGTTCAAACCCACAGACTACAGCTATCGCATTTATATTCAGACGCTGTACCACTGCGCCGAAATAGCTTTTTTAAAAAATAAAATTGCAAAATAATAATTCAAAAGTCAAATGCAAATGTTTTATCAAATAGGTATTTAGATATTCTAAATCTCATTGCCGCAACCTTTACTAGAATGTTGTTTTTATTACTTTAATTTTTACTGTAAGCCGTCTGTCTAATCACCTAACTCAAGTAACATTGGGCAAGGTTAAATAGGGTAATAAGTTTCTTTTATATGCTAAATACAACATTTATATTGCTTTCTTCGCCCTGGAGTCGAGGCAAAGTGCGGCGTTGAGTTCCGCCACTTAACACGCATTGCCTCCAGAATTCGGCGGAAAGTGGGGAACGGAGTGTGTTAACACCAGGTTCCCTGCTGTGTGCGGGATACAGCGTGAAACTGATTTATTTATTTATTTTATTATTTTACCTAGCATCGATTAAATATGAATAAGCAACAGAAATAACAGATATATGTATATGTATATATATTTTATTTCGTATAAAATATAAATTAAATATCATAAAAAATGCACTTTCAAAAATTTTACATATACATAAAAAAGTAACAACAATAATAAAAATAATTGTAGAGTTCAATAAATTAATAGGGTCATCCGATCTCCACCGAAGTAATGAACTATTTTAATTTTCCGCTGTAGGTAGTGGATAAAGTGCGGCGTTGAGTTTTGCCACTCAACACGTAATGCCTCGAGAATTCGGCGGAAAATGCGGAACGGAACATGTCTTAATAAAATAAATTAACAATATCTATACCTTACTGGTTTCCACAATATTAAAAAAAAAAAAAACAAAATCAGCTTCACGCTGTACCCTACTGTGCAGGGCAGGCAGAGGAAACCTACTAATACGACACTCCGTTCCCCACTTTCTGCCGAATTCTGGAGTTATTGCGTCTTCAGTGGCAGAACTCAACACCGCGCTTTGCCTCGACACCACAGCGAAGAAATGAAATTATAAATTTAAATAAATATTTCATCTCCTCGAGTGGGGATCGAAACCACAACCAGTCGGTTTTTACAGTCACACTTTGTGCCCCTGCGCCACGAGTGGTCTCAAATATAATGTGAATAATATATAGATATTTATATAAAATACTGTTTATTACAAACAAACTACAAATATTGTACATTAAAGTAAAGTCGGGTGAAATAAATCAGCAGTAATTCAAAGCAGTACTTGAGTTCAACTTATTCAAACTATAAACTTTAATAGTTAAAGAGCCTAAAATATCATTAGATAGTTGGCTTTAAGTTGTACATTTAGAATATTAATAATTAACCTAAGTAATAACTCTTTGGTGAACGAAAATTAGTTAAGTTAGTATTAAATTCTGTCAAGATATAATATTTTGTCCGAAGTTAATTACGTTAAAAGGTACACAGTAACTATGTACGTTGCGTCTGTAACATTTTCATAAAATATTTTACATGTAGCTTCGCGCTGTATCTCCTACATAGAAGGATAGGCAGAGGGAACCTGGGAACCTAGTGTTAAGACACTACCTGTTACGACACTCTGTTACCAGTGTTAAAACACTCCATTCCTATTTAGACATTACCACTTTTCACTCCAATTCTAGAGGCGTTGAGTGTTGTGTCGGAATCTAGCAGCACATCGCCTGACTGTAAAAATGATGTTTGTGGATTCGATTCCTACTTGAGGGAACGAATTATTGTCCTCTTTCTCGAAAAAAACGTGCGATGTTGAGTAGCAACATGTAATGTCTCAAAAATTACGCGGGATGTTGCTCACTCCGTTCCCTACGTTCCACAAACGTGTTTACAGTCACACGCTGTGTTGCTACACTTCGACGAACTTTATTTAATATGACTTATATAGAAAACTTATAAAAATTAATAACCGACCAGGTTCCAGGACCTTATTATTTGACTAATTATAATATTTTTTTATCTGCACGCTGTATCCTGCTCATATCATGGTGAGCAGAGGGAACCTGGAGCCTCTATTAAGACACTCCGTTCCCATTAAAACACTTCCGATTACCACTGCCGAATTCTGAAAGCATTACGTGTTGCATGGTGTGTGGCGAAACTCAACGCTGCGTTGCCTCGTATCCAGAGCGAAGAAAATAAAATTACTCGAGCAGAATCGAATCTACAACCTTTCGCGATTACAGTCGGCACGCTTGTTATTATTATTATTATACTTATTATTTAATAATAAGCTAATAAATTATATCATAAATGAATCGGATGTAGCCCTGAATAGCATGCTTAATGAAGGACATGCGTTTTGATGTCGAAAGAGATTAAACAGATTTGTCACGGCGATACCGTTGTAAGTAGGTGTTGAACATAAATAAGAACGTGTCAACGCGTGACATGGAACACCTGATATGCCCAAGATTTAGTTACAGTTATTAAAAAAAAATGTGCCAGTCGTGGCGCAGTGGATTATAGTGTGACACGAAAGGTGGTGCGTTCGATTCTCAGTCAAGCAAATCAAATATTTAATTATTTCATTTCGTCTCTCTGGTGATGAGGTAAAGCGCGGGGTTGAGTACTCAATACGTAATGCCACCAGAATTAACCGGAAAATGGAGGACAGATTGTCTTAATGGGAACGGAGTGTTTTAACACTACGTTCCCAGGCTCCAATTTTTAGTTGTAGGTAAGTATGATTACAATACAGTAAATATTGATTTACAATACTAAAAATACACTAAACGTAACAACTTAATAAACAGTATAAATATGCACGAAGGATATTAGTAGTAGTATAGTATACGTACACCAACGTTGACAAATAGTTTATATGTGACTTTTATTATATTTAAATTGAAAGTTATAAAGTAGGACAAGGTGAAATATTGTTTTATTTGTTTGTTATAATTAATTAAATAAATTTAAAACAATATAAATATAAAAATATCGACTAATTATATCTGTAAATTGTATCTGTTAAGTGAACATCGTCATGGCACAGTCCGCCTTATGATATAATTTATTTCTCACTATTTATGATGCTCTTTTCTACTTAACGCTTTTTCTGCGTCTAGCAGAGTAAAAAGAGAAAACTTAGTGTTAGGACATTCCGTTCTCCAATTTAACCCCGAATTCGAGACATTTCGTGACGAATTGTGATACTTAACTCTATACTACGTCCATTAGAGCGGCTAACCGAAAGTAACCATTCTCCTGAGCGGGGTTCAAACCCACAGACTACAGCTATCGCATTTATATTCAGACGCTGTACCACTGCGCCGAAATAGCTTTTTTAAAAAATAAAATTGCAAAATAATAATTCAAAAGTCAAATGCAAATGTTTTATCAAATAGGTATTTAGATATTCTAAATCTCATTGCCGCAACCTTTACTAGAATGTTGTTTTTATTACTTTAATTTTTACTGTAAGCCGTCTGTCTAATCACCTAACTCAAGTAACATTGGGCAAGGTTAAATAGGGTAATAAGTTTCTTTTATATGCTAAATACAACATTTATATTGCTTTCTTCGCCCTGGAGTCGAGGCAAAGTGCGGCGTTGAGTTCCGCCACTTAACACGCATTGCCTCCAGAATTCGGCGGAAAGTGGGGAACGGAGTGTGTTAACACCAGGTTCCCTGCTGTGTGCGGGATACAGCGTGAAACTGATTTATTTATTTATTTTATTATTTTACCTAGCATCGATTAAATATGAATAAGCAACAGAAATAACAGATATATGTATATGTATATATATTTTATTTCGTATAAAATATAAATTAAATATCATAAAAAATGCACTTTCAAAAATTTTACATATACATAAAAAAGTAACAACAATAATAAAAATAATTGTAGAGTTCAATAAATTAATAGGGTCATCCGATCTCCACCGAAGTAATGAACTATTTTAATTTTCCGCTGTAGGTAGTGGATAAAGTGCGGCGTTGAGTTTTGCCACTCAACACGTAATGCCTCGAGAATTCGGCGGAAAATGCGGAACGGAACATGTCTTAATAAAATAAATTAACAATATCTATACCTTACTGGTTTCCACAATATTAAAAAAAAAAAAAACAAAATCAGCTTCACGCTGTACCCTACTGTGCAGGGCAGGCAGAGGAAACCTACTAATACGACACTCCGTTCCCCACTTTCTGCCGAATTCTGGAGTTATTGCGTCTTCAGTGGCAGAACTCAACACCGCGCTTTGCCTCGACACCACAGCGAAGAAATGAAATTATAAATTTAAATAAATATTTCATCTCCTCGAGTGGGGATCGAAACCACAACCAGTCGGTTTTTACAGTCACACTTTGTGCCCCTGCGCCACGAGTGGTCTCAAATATAATGTGAATAATATATAGATATTTATATAAAATACTGTTTATTACAAACAAACTACAAATATTGTACATTAAAGTAAAGTCGGGTGAAATAAATCAGCAGTAATTCAAAGCAGTACTTGAGTTCAACTTATTCAAACTATAAACTTTAATAGTTAAAGAGCCTAAAATATCATTAGATAGTTGGCTTTAAGTTGTACATTTAGAATATTAATAATTAACCTAAGTAATAACTCTTTGGTGAACGAAAATTAGTTAAGTTAGTATTAAATTCTGTCAAGATATAATATTTTGTCCGAAGTTAATTACGTTAAAAGGTACACAGTAACTATGTACGTTGCGTCTGTAACATTTTCATAAAATATTTTACATGTAGCTTCGCGCTGTATCTCCTACATAGAAGGATAGGCAGAGGGAACCTGGGAACCTAGTGTTAAGACACTACCTGTTACGACACTCTGTTACCAGTGTTAAAACACTCCATTCCTATTTAGACATTACCACTTTTCACTCCAATTCTAGAGGCGTTGAGTGTTGTGTCGGAATCTAGCAGCACATCGCCTGACTGTAAAAATGATGTTTGTGGATTCGATTCCTACTTGAGGGAACGAATTATTGTCCTCTTTCTCGAAAAAAACGTGCGATGTTGAGTAGCAACATGTAATGTCTCAAAAATTACGCGGGATGTTGCTCACTCCGTTCCCTACGTTCCACAAACGTGTTTACAGTCACACGCTGTGTTGCTACACTTCGACGAACTTTATTTAATATGACTTATATAGAAAACTTATAAAAATTAATAACCGACCAGGTTCCAGGACCTGGTCGGTTTCCAGGAGGCGCGGGTTCGAGTCCCGTTACGTTCAAATTTTTATATGTTTTCTAAATAAGTATTTGTCTTTCCCAAGTGTGGAATAACACTTCAAAAATGTTATAATAAAAATATTTATTTAATATTATTTACTGATTTTAATTACAAAAGTTTAGCGGATTCTGACATAGCGGAAAAATGAAAATAATTGATTGTAATTCAAACCTACAGCAATCGCGTTCACAGTCAGACCACGTGGCACTGTGCCACGACGACCTTATTTACATAATTAATATCATCAATTCATCGAATATCATTCACTCGAAAATAAATAACATAATGGATTGACCTGCAGTCTGTACTTTGCTCTTTTGATAATAATGTTCTATCAACAAAGGCCATCGGAAACACATTAAACTTGTTATTGCCTGCAATATTTGCATATAAAATGTTTATTATATATATATATATATTTCTCTTGTAAAAAACTGCTCATTTCGTCTACTTTGAAGTGCAATTGGGAAATGTGATTTAAACGAGAATTCTAGATTCGATTCCCACTCGGTGAAATGTTTATTTGTGTTTGTTAACAAGACAAAGCGTGGTATTGATTTCCACCACGCAATATCTCGAATTGGGAACGGAGTGTCTGAACACTAAATTCCCTCTGCATACTAAATGCGGGATACTGCGTGAAACGAAAACAAAAAAATATTAAAATATCAATATAAAAGTCAAAAAGATTAATTTATATATGCAAAAATGCTAGTGAGAGTTGTTATTTAACATAGGTTTATCTGTTGGCAAGGACATGCGGAACTGTATGTACAACTTACAAGTGACATTCAACGTAGATCACCTTCACTCGATGTTGGTTCAGTATTCGATTTAAAGTACATCAGGTTCTGATAAAGTCACTTGCTGGTTGTCATTTCTACTTACCTGGAAATAAATTAGATTGTTTTAAATACTTTTAAAAGTTTATTGTATTATATAACAGAAGAAAAAAGAAAAGGTTTTTTTTTTCATATATACATACATACCTATATTTTTAGTGTTATTTGGATAAAATAAAAGTTTTATAATAACATTAACATTATATTAAAAGGGTCTCGGTTTTCCACTTTCCGCCGAAGCTTCCACTTTCTGAATTTTTATTTAAAATTACTAGATAATATATACAAAATAATTATACAGTTACAGGAACATGAAATCAATACTTATTTAGAAAACGTATAAAAAATTTGACGTAGCGGGACTCGAACCCGCGCCTCCTGGAAACCGACCAGGTCGGTCTCGCTACGTACAAATTTTTATACGTTTTCTAAATATGTATTTTGCTTTCCTAAGTGTGGAATAACACTTTAAAAATTCAAAAAATATGAAATAAATATTTTAGGGAACTAATCAGATCCCACCACAATTATGTAATGAAGTTGAAAAGCCTCACTGAATTTCCGAACGTGTTAAATAGCTTACATTCTATTAAAATGGATGTTTTAATAATTTAGAAATTTGTGTAATATATTTTAGAATATTTTCCTCGTGTAAGTTGATGAGAGTTTATGTAATTTTCATAGACTGTATGTTCGAATTCCTTTTGTTATAAATATAATTTTAATATAGCATATACTAAATTATATTATAATTTAACTATACAGTTTTATGGTTTTTTTAGGCAGAGGGAGCTTATTGTTAAGACACTTCATTTTCCGCCGAATTCTGGAGTCATTGGGCGTAGATTGTCGGTACTCAACACCGCGCTTTGAAGCTTTGAAGAAGAGAAAACGTGAAAATATAAAATATTTAATCGAACCCACAACCTGTTGTGTTTACACTCTATAATTTATTTTACTGTTAAATAAGCCGATAATCATAATTTCATAATATTGTCGTGATTATAATACTCTCATTGGGTAAATTATTTAAACAGTTGCTCTAAATTCGCTGAGATAATTAGAGCGTGCTAATATAAGGCCTGGGATGTTTATGGTACATGACGATAATGTTATTGTTCTATTATAATACGTATGGATTTTTTTCCTCTTACACCATGTAAAGAAAATGAGACAAACTGAGAAATGCATGATTTTCACAAAATTTTGCATTTTCTGATTTTATTACTGTCTATATTCGCTTTGGAATTAAAAATATTAAATATTGGGAATCGAACCCACAATCTGTTGCTTGTGCACCTGCGCCCCGACTTTCTTCAATGCAAGTAGGTACGTACTCGTATAATATAATTCTATAGAAGTTAATTCTATGTCCAAGTTAATTGCAGGTTGAATACTATTTTCCAGTTCAATACCGCCGTTGACTGCTCATTGTTCTGTATTGACTGCCTATAACATTAATAGTACGACCTAAATTAGGAATAGCCAGTACAATATAGTAAAATATTGAAAGCTTATTCTGTTGTGTTTTGAACTAAATAGAATTTCCATAATACGTTCATTGGTTAGGTAGCTTTGCTGACTCTGTGGACGATAAGGTTTCAGGTTTACTTTATCTAGATTATATGACAAAAATATAGGGGTGACAGTCTTATGATTTTTGAAATTAAATTAAATTAGCTTCACGCTGTATCCCACACAGCAGGATAGGCAGAGGGAACCTAGTGTTAAGACACTCCGTTCCCCACTTTCTGCCGAATTTTGGAGGCATTGCGTGTTGAGTGGCAGAACTCAACGCCGCGCTTTGCCTCGACACCAGAGC
>DWLH01000082.1:0-38646 GCA_018249795.1 Heliconius telesiphe telesiphe | reverse complement strand
TATATATATATATATATATATATATATATATATATATATATATATATATATATATATATATATATATATATATATATATATATATATATATATATATATATATATATATATATATATATATAATATTTTTATACGAAAAACAAATTAAATCGTAGGGAATCTTAAAAAAATATATATTATAAGAAAAACCTTTCTCTAAATACTCACCAGAAAGATAAATAAGGCTTAATACATTGCTAACTAAACCAATTTAGAAGTTTTTGGACTACTTTCATATGTAATTTGTGATAAGAAATATTTGTATTATTTTATCTTAATATAATATGAAGAAACACATATTCCTTCTATCAAAGGCGTGTTTAGTTTGTGTATAATTTTATATATCATTGAAGAATCAAAATAAAGGAAAATTGTAAAAAAAATATAGAATGAACTGACTTCAAGTCTATACCTTTATGCACGAAATTAAGTTAATACTAAATTTTAATTTCTTTAAAATAAATAAAATTGAAAATAATAATTGAAATTATTGATACTTATATATCTATTTACTGTTTAAAATTTTGTTTTTGAAGTCGGCGCCACTATTTCTTTTAATTGGTATTTTTAAACTTTTGTTCGGTGTACCTACTTAGAAACTCTTAATGCTATTGTTTTCTTAATATAGTACGAACGAATATAGATTATAGAACATCCTCTTTTCTAAAAAATAAATCAGTTAAATAAATGAGCGAAGACGACCTAGTCTCAAGACACACTGTTCTCCATTCTTTATGAATTTGAGACATTACATGATGAGTACTACTATGAGAACGGAACTTAACGTCACGTTTTGAAGTCTGAATGTAATATATCAAATTCAAATTTGAATTCCATTTCACGACAAAATATATTGAAGCTTTCATAGAAATGCAGCACACGTGCAATCCACTCATAAAGTTTTAGATGCACTATGCGGTGTTAAAGTCGATACTTATAGGTCCTTAGCACCTCTACGCATCGATATATAATAATAAATTTATTTCAGAATGCAACTTTGCTCATAATATTTTACTTTTTGGGAAAAGTAAAGTGAAAATATTATATTTCCATTTCAATGAATATATTAATGTGACCCTCGTGGTGCCGGATAGCCTTTGACTATAAATGTGACGGTTGTGAGTTCGATTTTCACTTGTTGAAATTAAGTATTTTCATTTCACACTTTCATTTGCCGTGTGATCCCGGCATAGAATAGGATCATCCTGGTACTGGTGGTGTCGTAAGAGGCGACTAAAGTACGTGTGGTAGAGTCACGTCGCCAGCAATGGCAACACGCATGGGCAGACTCGACCGGATCATTACACCCCCCGGCATTTCAAACCGGCGTGAAGTAGTGGCTTTCTGCCACTGCTTTTTGCATCAGGTAATGCCGGGCTCCGGCGCCCAACCCTTCTTAAAGGCCGGCAACGCACCTGTAGCTTCTCTGGTGTTGCACGGGGTCGCGGGCGGCGGTGATCACTTACCATTAGGTGACCCGAACGCTCGTTTGCCTTGTCTTTACCATAAAAAAAAAGAGTCTGTATGTTGCCATTATTCCTACATTTAATATGTCTGAAATGGACATAAAAAGAGACGTTCTCATAACTAACATATAGCCTTGTGAATTTTCACCTTTGATAAACTTTCCTTAGCATCCCACGTTTCCATAAATCTTCTCCTTTGTCTGGACAAATATTAGGAGATTTCACCGGACACTCAACAATGTCGATAGTCCTAATTCCAAAATCTTTTTATTTGGCGTAATGATTTTGCAGACAAATTTCCTTCTCCTTTTATTCCATCACAAGACCTTCTTACATTCACGCTAGTTGAATCTACAGAGGAAATGGATCTTTTTCCTTCGAAGAACTCAAAAACATCTTGGCAGATTTACAAGACGCTAGTCCAGGTGAAGATGGTGTCTATTATTCTTTAATTACTAGACTTAACGAAAAAGCTAAACTCGTCTGTTTAAATCTAACTAATAATATATTTCAATCAGGCAATATCTCTAATTTATGAAAATCTCAAATTATTGTTCCTATCCTTAAACCTGGAAAATGTTTATCTAATCCTAACTCTTACAGACTCATTGCCCTTTCATCAAAATTATAAAAAATTACTGAGCGGCTTTTAAAAATCTTCTGAAATGGATGGAAAGCAGAAATATCTTAGCTCCCTCACAGTTTGCCTTCAGAAAGGGATTAAGTACTACAGATAGTCTCAACATTTTTACTACAGACATTCGAAGATCTAAATATGATCTAAGGGATATTCTCATTTGCAAAAGCTCTTCGATTTGGTTGGTGTTTATCTAGATATGATTTCTGCGTATGATAATGCGTATGATTTGCTAACCGATAAAACGATGTCTGTTAAACATCTTCATGGTGGTGGTGTTTATCAAAAAAATATTATTCCAAATTTTCTTATTATAATAAATGCATAAATTTTACAGAAAATGTTAAATTCTTAAACATGTTTCTGGATATAAGACTAAATGAATTTGCCCATGCTGAATATCTTACTTGGAAACGTGAAAAAGGCATACTTTAAGAACTGTGTCTGATGTGTCATCACACAATGTTTGTGTTTAGTCCTTTATGTGTTTAGTCCTTTATGCATCCCACAGGGTGCACACTCTTGTACTCAAAAACTACTGTACTATGCCATAATCCGTAATCATATTGATAACGGATTGTTCGTTCTCGGCCCCTTCAGTAAAGTTTTAATGTACTACCCTTTAGCTATCACTAATCTTAGCCTATCCAATGGAGCTGCTGATATCAACGCAAAGTTTCAATCCATAGTAAAAGAAAAATAGCCAAACCATGTCTTGCAGCAGTAGTGCAGCTTTCTGGATACCTAAATTCAAAATTATATTACAATTTAAATGTCGTCCGTAATCATCTGTGCTAACAAGAGAGGAGGCTGTTGTTTTACTGGAAGCAATCTTGTTCACACTCTCCCATGACTTTAAACAGACTGTTATTTGTACTGACTCATTAAGCTGCATATTGGCTATAAAGAGAAATCCATTTCATAGTAAGTTAAGGTCTTCGATAATTTTAAGGATTCGTGAAGAACTGTACTCATGTTATCTAAAGGGTAGATGTCACTATGGTTTGGATTCCAGGGCATCCATTCCAGGGCAAACAGTGGGAATGAATCAGGATTTGTTGTCTCTTGCACAAACTCATTTGGATACGTCACGAACAAAATTCTGAGAATTGTCAAAATCTCAGAAAGTTAAGTATTATGCCACTATATTTTACCCAAGGCGACCTTGTTTTATTTGTCAAAAAAATACTGAACGGAGGATTCTAGCAACTATTTGGCGTTTGCACCTTGGGAATGCATGTACACATGTGCACTTAGCTAGGGTCAGTGACCACTCACTGTGTGAATGTGGTCATGACACTGGTTAACCTTCCCACATCCTTTTCTTCTGTCCCCTTGATGTTCAATGTTTGTTAAAGTTTGTGTTTAGTCCTTTATGCAAAATTATATCATATATACCAATATTAAGCTATAAAGTAAAATATTATTTATTACTAGCACATGTTCATGTAACAATATATATTAGCAAATTCGTAGGGTAGATGTAGGTGAAAAAGACTATAAGAAGCAACGAAATTGTGTTAATTGGAGGTTAGGTAACGGCCCCTATAGGAAGGAAACTCGTGTGAAGTATTGTTATTAGGTAATACATATCACTTATTACAATTACAAAGAATCTCGTTCGGAAAAATTTAGAAACAAATAGACGATATGCCGATATAAGATCGAGGCCAGTCGTGGCGCAGTGGCATAAAGTGTGACTGTAAAACCAACTGGTTGTGGGTTCGGTCTCCACTCGAGGAGATGAAATATTTATTTAAATTAATATTTCCATTTCTTCGCTCTGATGTCGAGGCAAAGTGCGGTGTTGAGTTCTGCCACTTAACACGCAATGCCTCTAGAATTCGGCAGAAAGTGGGGAACGGAGTGTCTTAACACTAGGTTGCCCCCGCTGCCTACTCTGCTGTGTGCGGGATACAGAGTGAAGCTGTTTTTTTTATAGACGATATGTGTTTTATCTTGGGTTTTAAATTGTTAATCGCTTGCTATTTCTAACAATATTGTAATTATCTATTTCTTTTAATTTTATAGGTGAAGGCAGAACTTTTTCTGGATCTCTTTTTGACATGCATTCTCCTATTGTATAATATAGTCTCTTTTTTCAATTAACCGTACAATCTCCTTCGTATGTTCTCCATACAACGTGACATTGGAGAAGTGATTAATGTTCGACTGACTTGACGAAGAAGGCGGACGTCCACAAGTTGATACGAACAGGCTGATTTGAATGATTTTTGCTTAGTATGTACGTAACGTAAGTTCTACGAAAATATGTATTATTCTTAAAAGAACCGTAATGCCAATAAACCATGCCACTAATGTCCAAATAAACCATGTCCCTCTCTGTTTTTTTCTTTTTTCAGCCTACTGCTGAATATAGGCCTCCTTCATAAAGCGGCAGCTAGTGGTCTTGGGCAGCTCGCATCCATCTATTACCAGCCACTTTCTTTAAGTTGTTTGTTTATTGTCTGGAAACGTGGCCGGTCCAGATCCATTAACGCGTGCTGAATCTGTAATGGACTTTGGTTTCCTATTGTGCGATTTATTGTTTTATATATTTTATTGTGAATTTAATTTTTATTACACAGGTTGCTCATTAAGTTGAGCGGATTTAAAAATCATAAAAAGAAAACTACAAATCTTAGGATAGAATTTTTTGTTTCAATAAAGTTAGTACGCGGAATTTTATTATTTTAAAATAACACCACTGATCACCATTTTCACATACATATTCCTCGTGTCGAGACCTTAAACTCATGAAAAGTTTTAATTTCCGCCACATTGAGAAAGAGTTGCTCGTAGAGTCGCAGTCATCTTCTCAATCGTCAATCGTCGTCGGTTTATTGACGTAAATATGACTGTTAAGGTATCTTCAGAGAAAAAAATCCGGCTCCGAGGAGGACACGAAATGTTCCCTCGACTGCTGAAAATTCGTTAGATGTAAGGAATATCGCACCATCCTGTTGAAATCAGATCCTGCTGTTGTTGATCACAGCTTTGAAATTACACTCTTGTTACAACTGCGGATTGCATTGAACGAACGTCAACACTTCACTTACAGTTATTGGCCTAGAACGCCCCGCTGGTTTTTGATTCAAATTTTCTTCAATTTTTGATTCAAACATTAGGTTATAATGTTGAGACACACCGTTCCCCACTTTCCGTCAAATTTTCAAGACATTGCGTGTTGAGTGGCGGAACTCAGCGCCGCGCTTTGGCTTGTTACCAGAGCGAGGAGAAGAACATATTCATATATAATAATTTATTAGAAACGAACCCGCCACCGTCGCATTTACAGCCACACGCTTGTGCCACGAAGTAAACGCGCTGCCTCATTTATGCTATTATTATACAGAAGAAAGATTTGTATGAGTGTATGTTTGTAATGGATAAACGTAAAAATTACCGAGTCAATTTCAAAAATTCTTTCACCACTGGGATGTTACATTATTACAGAACAACATAGACTATATTTATTATTAGTAAATTTTAGGGATATCTACTAAAACTTCGATAATATAAGCATAAGAATAAAAAGTTGAGGTGAAATGTCTTTCATGGCGTGCGCTGCAGAAATTGTTGAAGATAGAACAAAAAAATGTTCATTCAGTCAATTATTTTTTGGTTTGTTTTATTTGAGTAATATTTTTGAGGTTTATTGTAGTATTCATAAATATAGAGACCAGTCGTGACCCAGGACCACAAGCGTGCGACTGTAAACGCGACAGGTGGTTCGATTCCCACTCGACGAATTGAAATATTTACTATTCACATTTCCTTGCTCTATTAACAAGGCAAGAGCGGCGTTGAATTACGCAACTCAACACACAATGCCTCCGAAGTTATACCTATTTTTTTCTTCAGAAAGTGGAGAATTGAAGTATCTTAATTTAAAGAGTCTTACGTTATTTTTTTATTTTCAAAACTACTAAAAATTTAACTAAAAAAATTAACTAAAAATTTTCAAAACTACTGTTACTTTTTTATTTTCAAAACAAAAAAAAAATCTTATGGAAGTTACGATAATGTAACCCAAGGTACTAAAACTTTTATATTAATAGTTTCTATAAGTACTACACACGTATATAAAAATACCAATCCTTGGGAATTCTGCGGGCGAAGCCGCAAGCGGGATGCTAGTAATATTTAAAAACGATTTTCTCAAATCTTCAAAAACTACTTTATATGTACATATAATACCTACTTTATATGAATTCTAAACGGAAATCTAAGATAAACTGTGTTTGAAAGATATAAACTGAATTCTATCTTTCAAACAGAGTTATAAAAAAATTCAATTGAATACAAATACAGTACAGTATAAAATAAAAACGTTGCTTATCTCATAGTAGCTGCGTAATTTCAGCGAAAACGGCTGTGTTTCCAAGGGATGAGTGCGCCAAAGCTATTTATTGTGTGACTTGAGTTCAAGCGTGTCCTAATGTTAAGCTCATAATTCTAGGATTGCATTTAAAAATATTGTTTAACGCAGTTTTTATGCAGAATTTTAGTGAATGTCTGTTAATTTCATACTATTTTAATTCCAGCTATTTGACTCTGGTGGAATTTTGTAAGAAAAAGTTTTTTTCGTTTTGTAGAGACTTACTTCTTTATATGAGGGAAAATTGTTTTTCGTAATATAATTAATAATTTTTTCTTAAGCTTCTCTTTTAATTTCTAGCGAGGCAGATAGAGAGAATAGAGTGCCAAGTGCAACTGTATTTGCATACCCCATTCGCCACGTCCACTGTCATTAACCTCTCCATACATGGTCTTCAAGCGGTCGTGTAATAACTATACTTTTTACTACCGTATATAGCAGACTAGGCAAAGATAACAAGACATTCCGATCTCCGATGTCTGCCCGAACTTAAAACATTGCAGATTCAGTGGAGGAATTTGTAACAGTATACCTTGGATATGAATTGTAAAATAAATAAAAAAAATCATAATAAATAATAATAATATGCATTTCAATACACGTAATTAACTTAGTTAATTATGAATAATACAATCAACATATTTTAAATATCATATTGATCCGGAGTCATTTTTGTATGGACGGCCCGAGTGTCGCAACCGTTGTTTTATATATATTATATATGCAGTGTGGATAGATATAGTACTAACATACGTATATGAAGCACATTAATACTCATACCAAATATATAATAAATATAATATAGTAATTCAAACCCTATAATGGCATGATATGACCGAATTTCTTAAAAAGCAAAATATGTGGCAACACATTGTGAATCAAGGTGGGATTTGACTAAAATGACAATATTGAATGTTGCTCAACCCTCTGCGACTGACATAGTAGTTCGATAAACACCGCGAAATACATCATTCGGTTTATTACCACTGGTTTTCAAATTTAAACACTGCTGCTTTTAGAAACTAAATATTATTTCTGTGATTGTTTGAAGACAATTTTCCTTTGATAATTCTCAAAAAAATATGTATTACTAATTACATTACTAATTTTGTATTTAACCATTAAGAGTATTTCACATTCTTTAGACTGATTAAAGTAATAGTCAATTTTACAAATGTCTAAAGTTCAATAGGAATTGATTTTGTATTTTTTTCTATATCATTAATGTTGAAGAAGAGATTCATAAATTGATTTATATACAATCAATAAACACTATTTAATTGGAAAATTACACAGTGTTTGTTTAGGAGTCTTGAAGACTACTACGTCTGTGTAATTATAAAAATTAACCCACGTTAGTCGTAGAGAGTTAATGTCACCTCCGCTACTGACGTGATGGGCTTATGCAAACTGTTACAGCGACGTTAACTTAACATGTCGTGGCTGATCCCGTCTATGCCTGTACGGCGTTGGTTGTTGACAAAATGTATACCACTGTTGTTCTACGACTTGGTATATGATTAGTAGGTGTGTGATGCTATTTTATGTCCCATCTCCGGTGTATGTCAGCTTATGGTACTAAGAACTTGATACGTTTTTGAGCGTAGAAAACACTAGAGATACGACAGCGAGGTGTGTGCCGTACGCTTAACTACTATATCGGCCGCTTTACGGTACTGCGCTCAATCCAACGAGATATATAGATCTCACAAATCAATTAACATCACGAATCACCATTCTATAATAATAAATGAATAGCAAAGAAACTTTTTTAGAGAAAGCTTTTATTTAAACGCCATAAAAAGGAGTTTTTTTTTCTTTTAAATTGTAACTATCAACTTATAACCTTAATATATACAATTTATTTGATCATAAAAGCTTGTCGCGATGGTCAATATTAAGTTAAATTGAAATTTAAAAAAAATTAAACTTAGCAGATTTTACATAATTAAATTATTACTAGTTTATTTATACAAGTAAATCGCGCGACAAGCTTTTATGATTATAAAAATTGTGTATAATAAGGTTATAAGTTGATAGTTAAAATTTAAAAGAAATTTTTTATTTTTTCCTTTTTAGAGCGTTTAAATAAAAGCTTTCTCTAAAAAAGTTTCTTGCTATTAATTTATTTTTTACTTTTTAGTTATCGCTGGCTAGGTTTCTCAGTCTGTTCATCTCATTCAACGCATCATTGTTGCAAGGTCATTTACCGGTTCATTTGGAACAGTCCAGTTCTTCAATAAGGAGACCTTCTAATAATTTTACCCTACTGAAGGCCTATGCTTGACCAACAGCAAAGCTTCGAGCTTAAGTAGATAACGGTGAAGTCTTACGTTATTTACGTACTTACTTACTTACGTACTATCTTGCATTTTGCATACTGTGCAAGCCCAACATAATACAATTGGCAACATTCTTCGTTCCACGGTTCCGTCTGGAAATTTTGCTGGAAATTGCACAGACTTGGGCTGAATTAGGTGAACACCATCTTTACCGAAGTCTATACGGACGGATGGTACGAGTATATCAGTTTAGCTTTATTAAGGTTTGACTGTCGTTGAGTAGGTGTTACGCTATTGTCCTGATTACGCCTTTCATTGAGCTTTTGACGTTTTGCGTCATAGTCTTCGTTAGCAAGTTTTTCCTGCCTTTTTAATTTATTTTTCTGTAACCTTCTCTTCTTTTGTATTGATATTTCTGTTTTTACTATTCTGGTCAGACGAGTACCGAAAAAATATTCGTCGACGCTCCTAGAGCTCCGTTTAGAAGGGTAAAAGCTAATTATACAACAGGAATCGTCCAGGTGCCCTGGAGTGATTCATAACATCATATTGCACCCCACTGCCACTCTGTTTATGGCACGGTCTCACCTTGACTTGGTTTTGTGGAAGAATGCGCCACTTATTTCAGCTTCAAACTTAGTTGTGCCCGACGAAACACAGTTCCGGGTTTGATTTTTGAGTTGTCCTTCTCCTAGACAGGTCGTAGACCTAGCGCCTATCTCGCCAAATTACACAAGTGAAAGTTAATCAATCGATGTTACAGGCAAGTTTTTTTTTTTAAATCTCCATTTTTATTCTCAGCAAAACCTTTCATTACATGAAAGCA
Source organism: Heliconius telesiphe telesiphe (assembly GCA_018249795.1). Taxonomy (NCBI): domain Eukaryota; kingdom Metazoa; phylum Arthropoda; class Insecta; order Lepidoptera; family Nymphalidae; genus Heliconius; species Heliconius telesiphe. The sequence goes on along the minus strand of DWLH01000082.1, from coordinate 29,015 downwards.
TAAAAATCTTACATAGTGGTAGGTATAATATATTGGATTTAGAGTGATGTCACTTTATTTTTCTAATTATTCTCTGCATGCCCTTTCATTTGATACCCATATTGCAGAAGTGCATAAATAAACTATACCGCCATCTTCGATGTTCCCCCAAATAAAATTTAGAAAAACGTGACATTATTTTTCAAGTTACTCTCAATGAGCCCTTTCATTTGATATCCATATTGTAGAAGTAGACTAAAAATAACAATTGGGCTATTGTGGATGGTTCGCCATATTGGATTTAGAATGACGTCACATTATTTTTCGAGTTGCTCTCAACGAGTTCTTTCATTTGATACCCATATTGTAGAAATACAATAAAAATAACTATTTCGCTTTCGGATGGTCCGCCATATTAGATTTAGAATGACGTCATACAGCTTATCGTGCATTGTCATCCAAACTACACGTGTATACAAAATTTCAGCTCAATCGGTTGAAGATATCTACTTCAAAATTGAGCTCAAAAATTTCACCCGAACTAACATACATACATTGCATGTTAAATAAAAGCTTTTAGTATAATCTTGATATAAACAAGTGTAACGAGTACCTTTAGAAAATCGCGCACTATCGTATCGGAAGGTTCAAAAAGTATGTAGCCGCGGTCTGACAGTCATTCACTGTGTAGGGGCGGGGCGGTACTCTTGAGCTTTTTTCCTCTTATTATAACAAGCGACACTGGTCAGTTATGGTGGATAGAACGATAGGACGTGCGCTTTTCTTCAGAAAAGCTTCGAGTTATGACAAAGTAATATTGTCGAGTTTTTTTTTTATTTAAATTTAAATAAAGCCAGTCGTGGCGCAGGGGCACAAAGTGTGACTGTAAACCACTGGCTGGTTGTGGGTTCGGTCCCCACTCGAGGAGATGAAATATTTACTTAAATGTATATTTCCATTTCTTCGCTCTGGTGTCCAGGACAAGCGCGGCGTTGAGTTCTGCCACTCAACACGCAATGCCCTTCAGAATACGGCAGGAAGTGAGGAACGGAGTGTCTTAACACTAGGTTCCCTCTGCCTACCCTGCAGTGTGCGGGATACATCGTGAAGATGATATATATAAATTAAAATAAACTGACATATCTGATGGCTAATACCTTATAAGAACGATACCTTCTAATAGGTTTATATAAAACTCATGTGGTGCAAATATAACTTTCTTAACACTGTTACCTCTGAATCTCTAAAATATTTTGGTTTGATTACGATTACAACGATTAAAAGTTCTAACCACTGTACACATCACAAGCTAAAGCATTATACATTAAATAATATTTTAAAAGGTGTACAGGGAATCAGTTATACAGTTTGTCTTGGCGTCAAATATAAACCTAATTCTACATTAACAAAATAAAAAAAAATCTTACATAAAGTAAATATCATATCAACAAATAAATAATTTTATGTCAGCCATAAGCTTATGATGAAACGTGTAAAACCTGAGTAATATCAAAACTTTGTAGAACTATTCCACTATTATTATTATGATTTGAAGAAGGATCGGCTCAAAGTGTAATTTCTAGAGGGAAAATAAAGGCAACTAATTAAAATGGCGTTAAAGTTCGACCCTTGGGAGTCGTAAAAACTTTGAGAGCTTCAGGATGTTTCAACTTAAGTAAGATGCGGGTGACGAGAGAATAGAATCGATTTAATATGTAAATGGAGCATTTTAAACTTTATCTCAACTAACATTTAAAGATATAAATGACCAAATAGGTTTGAGTAATTGAATGAAATGAGTTAGGCTAAGTACGTGAATTTGTTTTCTTTCTATGTTTTTTTGAGTTGTCTTTTTTTTAAGTAGGAGAAGATAACCTAGTGTTGAGACACACTGCTCTTTAATTTAACTGTACATTTTTTTAGCTTCACGCTTAGTCCCTAGAGTACCACTCTAGGGAGAGAGAGAGAGAGAACGGAGTACCAAGCAAGCATTTGTTTGCACAAGGAGACCGGAATATTTGTACAAGAGGTTATGGATGTCTGAAACACATGAAAAACATACTCGAAGTACTAACATGTTACAACTTCCAATCCACAAACACAAAACTGAGGGTTTTAAAGGAATTTTTAAATTCGCGGCATCGAAGGTGTGGAATGATCTGCCTCCACCATTGCGAGTGACTACCTGCTCATTTATGAATTTATGACAAATGAAAATTAAAAAAACATATATTAAACTTACATATACATCAAAATTAAGCCGTGTTTTTGAAATACTTATATATATATATATATATATATATATATATATATATATATATATATATGTGTGTATCATGACACTTTGTTTTACATAGATTATGTGTGTTGTAAAAATAAATACTATTAAATATCTATTGAAGGAGATGTCACTAAACCGTCTGACTGTGGACGCAACGGTTGTGGGCTGTGGTTCACACCTGGCAAAAGAATTAGTTTCGATACCTCGCTCTGGTAACAAGATAAACCACGACGTCGACGTTCATTAGTCAACATGCAATGTCTCGAAAATAGAGCAGTGTCTGGGGAACAAATTGTCATAACGCTAGGTTCCTTCTATATAACCCTGCTACATGCAGGATATAGTGGGAATGTTAAAAAACAACAGCTATTAATATTACTCCAAACGAGAATCAAAGTTAGTATATTCAATTAGCTTTAAACTTATTACTTTTAAATATAATTCTAAGAATGTTTTGTAAGTAAAAATAAAGATAAATTTCTTATTGGATATGTCATTTGACAAAATAAATGTACTAAAGTAGAAATAGAAAAATGTTTCTTATAAATTGAAATGTATAGCACTGCATCGTCTCGTAGCTTTCTATATGTAATATATACTTCTGTACGCTCTTTTAAACTCAAATATACTTACATACTCGAGAGTATTTCAATAATGTAGTTATCTAAGTTGACTTTAAATGTTAATACAACAAAACCATATTTTTTTAGCTTCACGCACGTCCCAGCAACAAAGCAGGAAAGGCAGAGGGAGCTAGAAACCAAGTGTTAAGACACTCCGTTTCCATTAAGAAACTCGCGTTGCCCACTTTCTCCCGAATTCTGGACGCATTCCTTAATTAGTGGCGGAACTCGACGCCAGAATTACAACATTAATGTTTGAGTGATTATAAAGCTGTAAGGATTCCAGTAGAAATAAAAGGTAAAATAATTACAATGGAGATACATACTGGCACACCAATTACGTGTATAAATAAGGTCATGTATGAAAAATATTTTTCTCATTTACCTATTGAGAGTGTTAATACTATATTAACCTATTATAACGGCTCACGAGGAAGAGCTGTGGAATTGATTAAGCCGGAAGTATGTTATAATAAATGTAAAAAGATATTTGAATTATTTATTTTTGAAAAAGGTACAATTTTGTTTATTGCACAGTACAATTTGTTTATTGGGCATGCACAGTGCAATTTGTTTATTAGGCAGACAGTGGCTTACAGAACTAAAAAACAAGATTTCAGATTTTCAATATAATTTAAATTACAAAGAGCAATTAGATTATACAGTGGTACGATTAATTTACTGATAAGAAGGACTATTCAGCGCCTGTTATACAGGCGGCAAGGCGACATTGAAAGCGTGAGATGGAGCAGGACTAGTTTTCCACAGAGGAAGACCATACTGAATGACTTTGCTACCAATTTTTTCATACTGTCAAAATATGACTCTTTAGATCGTCTAACAATTATAAATAATCTTTGAGATAGGTACGCAACGCTGCAACTTTAACATGAACTCTCGAGTCCTATTGGCCGTATATCAGGCAATGATAAGGCGATGGAAACTGGAAACCCAAGATATGAACTTCAAAAAAAATTATAAGAATGAACAATTGCTACATGTATTTTACACAGAAGTGTCGCCCGATACACGCCGATACGGCTAACAAATATATGTTATGCCGATCTGCGTTCAAAACCAATCTGCAACAACTGCTGCTAAAACTGTTGTAATTTTACTTTTGTTAAACTGTTCTTAATGTGTAATTAAGATAAAAAAAGAAAATTAAAAAAAAACTAATAATTTTCAAAAATGTCTATGTCCTTTTAGGTACTACGGTTGTTTTTGAGTAATAAATACTTTTTAAATGAAACTATTTTAACCGGATTAATGGCGTATATTTTGTACTAGCGGCCTGCCCGCGGATTTTGCGCGCTTGAATTATATGATTATTCATTTAAGAAATAGATATATTACAAACAGCATTAACTATTAATTAATTGATTTGGATAAGTATTCACGATATTCTTTGTAAAATAACGAATATTAGCTCCTGTATAGTTTTTAAATTAGTTACATTTATTATTAGTTAAATATATAATTGGTTAAATGTAGATATTACAGAGTACACATAGAAAGCATGTTTTTAGACATTTTTATATAATCTATAAAATTATCAACATTTTCGGTCAAGTTCGAGTCGTACTCATGAGAGTTCCATACCAGTTTCGTGAATGGAGATAAACTACACTTATTAAAGTTGTCCTTTTGTATCAAATTAATTACAGATAAAAATTTGTACCTAGTGGTTTTTTTCTGCGAAAAAAATACAATAACATATAAATTTTTGGAAAATAATTTTTATTTTTTTCTTTATACGTGCCGTAAGTTTTCTTCACAAGCTTCTTAACAAATTTCGTAATTATAATCAAAAGTACAGTATAGTTTTGATAGAAAATGCGACAAATAACGAAGCATAAAACCTCGTATCACTTGATTGCAATGATTTAGAAATATATTTTTAATATAGACTTGAACATTGAGGTATCTAACCTTTAAGTGATCTTGTAAAAAATAGTTTTGACAGACGGACAGACAGACAAACAATAAAGTTATCTTATAAGGATTTTGAATTATGTATCCTAAAATACCCTTAGTATATGCACTTACATGTACAGATGCAATAGTGCAATGTCGGTACGTGTCGCTTGTAAGTTATGAAATAATACTGCGGGAAATTTATATACACTTTTTGCCACAGTTTTTTAGAGGTTACTCTTAAAAGTTTTTTTTTTTATACATTTAAAAAAAAATGTTAATCAGACAAACGAACAAATGAACGAACGGACTGAAGAACCTATTCAATTGATATTCTTTGAATATTAAGTCATTCTTTATCTCTTTGTTAAAATAATTACGACTTAAGCTAAACTGTCAAGAAGGTAATCTTCACCAACAATTCAATTTTATTTACTTTGTAGTTAGTACTATGAATAATTGTACTTTAAAAATGCATATATATATCAACAGTCAAATTATTAGGACGTTTCTAAAGTAATTATTTTGCCCAGAATTTTACCAGCGCTATTCAGAAAACGAAACTTTATGCACAGCGCCATCTATTTAAGGCTTAAAGTTAAGCTGTAACTGATCGGACAGTTAAAAAATGTTGTTTTTATGTTAAATTTTATCTAACATAAAATTGTATTAGCCGAAAACGCTGTAGTGCTAAAGTTTTAAAATTATTAATATTCTTCCCGACGAAATTAATGTTTAACTCAACAGTATGTTTTATGCGTTATCAAGATACGTTAGTACCTACTATTTGTTGCCAATAGATGGCGTTACATGTATCTATTTCTATTATCTCAAATACAAACTTCTTGAAAACTTAAATACTTAATATATCTTTTGATAGATTGAAGCGATTACAATGAAATAAAAACTAAAATCTAGTCTGAGTTACTTGTAATTTTTGTGTATAAAAGTTGGTTAAATTTATTGTGTACTTTTTACGTAATACGCAAATCACATAAACAGATAAAAAATCCAAAAATGTTGGAAATGGATTCTGTTACTTCTCCTTTTACTAACCCTTTGTAAAGTGTTCGAAATGTCGGGTTTCCAAAAATGTTTAATACAAAATATACGTGATTAATCGGGTAAAATAATTTCATTTAAAATGTGTAATAATCGTGAAAATCAAAGAACTTATTTATAAATACTTTTCTATGGATATTAATACAGTTTTTTTATTATCTTCCATTTCACACGTTTCCAAAGAGGTGCCGGTTCAAATCCCGCTACGTTCTATTCTCTCTTGCCAAACGATAATTCTAAGTGTTGTATTTATGTTTGAGTAGAGGGAATTTGTAAAAATTTCCCTACAGAGATACTAACAACATAAATAAGTTGTAACAAGCGTATAAGAATTTCGACGTAGCTCGATGAGAACGTATGGCTTAGTTGGTCAGAGCATATGGATGGTTTCCAAAGAGGTGCGGGTTCAAATTCCGCTACGTTTAAATTTTTATTCGTTTTCATAATATTATTTTTTATACCAAAACTGTAGTTTCATTTATACTACTTTAGTATACATTTTATTTCTTTTATATTACAATACAAGACGCTCATAGTTAAATAAAACTAAGAAAATACTTTTAAGCTATACTAACAACTTCATACATTGTCATACATTTATTTCACATTATTCTTTTCGTTGTGTTGTGCCAAACATCACTTTACCGCCATTACTATTAACACAAAAATAGCTTCACGCTTTTTCCGCATAACTGAATAGGCAGAGGAACCTAGAGCTCTGTTTCCCACTTTGCGCCCCAATTTTTTTAAATATTGCATGTTGAGTAATGGATCTCAATGCCTCACTTTAACAACCACGGGGAAAATGAAAATAAGTCTATATTAATATAACAAAGCGGAAGAGTTTGTTTGTTTGTTTGTTTCTTTAAACGCTAAGATCTCTTGATCTACTTGTCCAATTTACTTTTTTTTTGTTTCGTATGAAAGCTGCGTTCTTCAGGAGTGCTATATTCTATATAACATTACGGTGTAATTCTTAGTTAGCCTTAAATAATGAAACAACAATAATAAGGAACCCCATCGAATTGCTTTAAGCGCGAGCGCTGCAAAAATTGTTAATATATAATTAACATTGTCAATACGTTGTATGATTTTTACTACTACTACTTTTTTTCTGCAAACAATGAGGCAGGGAAATATTTGACCAGGGAACGGAGTGTCTTAACACTATGTTAAAAAATATGATCCGATGTTTAATAATAATCATTATCGATTGCGGGTTCGATTAGTGGGGATCGAACCCACAACGACGATCTTCCAATACACCACAATTGCCTCAAACAACGACGACGACGCTGACAAAACATTAAGCTTTGTAGCTTATCTCAAAAAAACACAAGCAAGGGAAGAGGCAGTTATATTTCTATGAAAAATTGATTTACTATAAAGTTTTTCGCTAGTAATAAAATATTCTTAAAATATAGAAAAAGTTAGGAAAGTATCTAATTCTATATATTTTTGGCGTTTATCCAAAAATTGATTTTGTTAGAGAGCAATCAATGAAACGCCATAAAGTACATCATTTTAAAGGAAAAATCGTATTTCGTAGTTTTCTAGACATAAATAAAAAAAAAAGTCAGATTATAAATATTTTATTTCTTAAGAACTTTAATCCGTTGTGGCTCAACAGAACAGCGTCTATCTGTAAACGCGACGCTTGTGGATTCGATTCGCAAACTAGGGAATGAGCTCTAGTAAGAAAAGAAAGCGCAGCGTTGAGTCCCGCTTCTCATATTAAATGCTACACATTTAAATTAAATGTAACAAATTATAATGTTACAGATTCTTTTAGGGAGAGGGAATCCAGGAACCTACTGTTAAGACCCTGCGTTTCTCATTTACCATTCTATTCCATATTCCAAATTCTAGGCATTGCTTGTTGAGTGGCGGAACTCAACGTTGCATTTTGCCAGAACATTAAACATATATCATTCACCCGATTGGGAGTCGAACCCACAATTGTCGCGTTATACCTCTAAATTCAAGAAAATATATAGAATACGCAAAATTGTTTAACATTATAATAAAAATTCACTCCGCTATTCGGATCTACCATAAAGTACGAAAGATGAGCATTTGTGATTAATAGTCGGGTAGGCCTTTATACCAGTATAGGGTCAGGATAGTAATAAGTGACAACTTATTTTACTTAGGCTTAACCCTCTCGAGTTCATATTACGAGGGCCTTTCTTCGTAAGAAATTTGTTATATTATTTTTGTATAACAAATTATAGGTAATATTTTTATTTTAAATATTATGTTATGTTTGCACTTTGTTTTGTTCTTATATATTTTTTTTAGCTTTACAGTGTGGAAGAAGTATGTATAGAGTAAGCAGTAGGAATCCAGTGTTAAGACACTCTGTTTTTTCTTTTCGTTTTGTTAAAATAATTCAAATGGGCGAAATATAATCTATTGCAAAATATCAGCAATTGTCTAATTTATTTGTGGGTTAGATTTAGAATAGTGGGAGTCGATAATTATATTTTCTTCGCTTCTCCTCCTAGTAACAAGATAAAGTGAGTTTCGCCAAGCAACACAATATGTATGGAAAATTGGACGGTGCGTGGGGAACGGAGTGTATTAAAACTAACTAACTATTGCTAAGCGAGGGGTTGAGTTTCACCAATCAGCATGCAATACTTCCGAAATTGAGCGGAAAGCGGGGAAAGGAAGTGTCTTAATGGGAACGGAGTGTCTTAACTAAAGGTTTCCTTGTTCCCTCTGGCATACACTGCTATCTGCGCGAGCGTGAGCTTAAAAAAAACTATTGCCTTTGCAATAGCTGTTCTTATTCTTTTATTTAATCACATTTTTCTTCGTGTTACGAAATAAGCTAAGATATAAAGCGATATAAACCAATTTATAAAAAAAAATATCTTTATAATCCTGTCTTTTTCAAGAGTTAACGTTTTTAGCAACGGATATGTTAAGTTAAATATGAACTAAAATAGTAATTGTTTCACCCTAAATTGCTATTGTACTTATTATTTTTTGCTTTATTTTTTGTGCATGAATAAATAGGAATTTCAAACTGCGCCGCTAAATGATTTCAAAACAGCATAATACAAAAAATATACATTTTTATTTGAGAGAAAACCAGCAGAAATTATTAGTTTCACAAAATAAACTGAACAAACACTAACAGAATCCTTATTTTTCAGGCACCCACTCACAACTCACTGAAAACTACTTTCAGATAAAATCTCCAACACTTGATTCTATTTAAAATTGCTATTGCACCCTTATAAGGTCGCGCCCCTCATTATCATTACAAACTTAGTTTCACCCCTCAATTTAGTCCCCTTAATTTTCTCTATATAGTTAGAAGGGTGCTGGAATATAGGTCGCTTTGAATAAATATAGTATAATGTATGGCCATATATGAATTTTATGCATATGTTAAGCTTAAAGGTTCTATACCCGTATATAATATAGTGATTATAATTCTTGATGAGGCCAGCCGTGGCGCATCGGCACAAGCGTATCATTGTAAACGTTATAGGTTCAATTCCCTTAGGAAATTAAATATTTAACATTTTCATTTAAGGAGGCAAAGCGCAGCGTCAATTTCTGCTATTTACAATACATGCAACTCAACCAGCCTTAAACAACCAGAAATCAGAAATTCTGTTCCCGACTTTCCGCCGAATTGTGGAGGTACTTAGCCTCGGCACCAGAATAAAGAATTGATAGTATAAATGTATGTAAATATTTCATTTCCTTGAGTGGGGATCGAACACACAACCGGCCCCTGGTCATGACTCTATATCTTGATCATGACTTAACTTTATTTTAAAAAGTAAATCGTGGAACCATCTATGTGATGTCTTTTTTAGAGGCTGTCATGGCTCAGAGGTTAAGCGCTACAGTGGTGGGTTCGATTCCCTCTCGGTGGAAATAAATATTATTTGTTAATATTTTCATTTCTTTGCATGGCACCAAGGCGCGGCGTTAAGTTCCACAAATGAACACGCAATGTCTCAGATATTTAGAATTTCGGAAAGTTGAGAATGGAGTGTCTTAACACTAGGTTCTCTCTGCCTACCATATACTATATGTGGGGTACAACGTGAAGCTGAATAAAATAACGTATTGTCGCTTTAATGAATAAGCCTTTGTAGAGCAAGAGCAGTATTTAAATATTAACAGCTTTATATGGATCTCATGGGATAAGAAAATAATTGACTAATGGTGATCGTCATCGCTATTAATCAATCACTTGCTTAATTTGTTGTTCGACTCTTATATAAATAGTCCCAAGGTGGTATTCTCATGAATTTATAAAAAAAAATTATAAACATGTTTAAAGTTAACACTTAAATTTTGAATTAACATCCACAATTAGGATAGAAATATACTTATTTAGAAAATCCGCGCCTCCTGGTAACCGACCGAAAAAAATTAACATGTAAGAAAAATTATTGTAAATATATAAAATATTTTTATTGGTATTATTGCAGATGTAAAAGAGTACAAAGTTACACCAATTTTTCAAATACTAATGTAGTCCATGAACGGAAAAAAATATTGATTTCGTATCTATCGGGTTGGCAACTAAGTAATTGCGGTTTTTTTTTAGGAAATCAAAGACATTTTTTTCATGGAAATAAATAACTTTATTCTGTAATGTGTTGCCCATTTTGATCAACGACCTTTTGCCTTCTTTCAGGCATCATAATCCCACGTTTATAAATTTTCAGGTTTATAACCTGAATCAGGTACGAATGGACATCATCATCATTATTGATTTTTTTACCATTCAAGGAGTCTTGTAAATATCAAAACAAAAAGTAATCAGATGGTGCAACGTCAGGACTATATGGTGGATGTGGCAAAACATCCCAATCAAGCTCCAATTATTTTTTGCCGAGTGGCCAAAGATGTGCGTGACCTTGCATTGTCATGATAGAATACAATACCTTTTGATTTGCCAATTCGGGCCGCTTTTCTTTAACTGCATTATTTAATTTCGTTAGTTGTTCAATGCAGACATCAGAATTGATCGTTCAGTTGGATAGTAAGAATTCAAAGTAGGCAACTCCTTTGTAATCCCACGAAACTGATTACAAAATCTTCTTTTGATGATTTTGATTGATATCAGCTTTTAAAGTTGTTTGAGTTGGTTCGCCTTGCTTGCTTTTCCGCTTGATATTGTGGTATACAACCCATTTTTCATCGCCAGTTATCAGCCGTTTTAAAACTGTATCATTTCATTACGTTTCTTTAGCAAATCGCATTAGTGTTAAATGTATTTCTTTCAATTCGTGAGGAACCCATGTATCGAGTTGTTAAACATAGCCAAGTTGTATTAAGTAATTTCCAATGCATGTATGTGATACATGAAGCTTCTCTGCAATCTCACGTGTGGTACTGTGACGATCCGAATCGATTATTGCTTTGATTAGGGCGTCATCATCTTCAACTGGACGACCAAAGCGTTTTTCATCTTTGAGTGAAAAATCACCAAAACGAAATTTGGAAAACCAAGTTTGAAACTGCCGTTCTTTTAAGGCTTTGTCACCATAAACAGCGCACACTTTTTATGAGCTTGCGATGATTTTTTCCTTTGCGTAAATAAAAAAGCTAAATATGACGAAAATATTCCTTTTCATTTCTCATTTTTCAACGGACACCAAACGAAAACTGCGTAGTTTTCGTGACCGATCCGTCACGAACCGATGAAAAAACTTTTTTTACTGATTAACAGCTGAATTGCCAAATATCAAATAACAAAAAGTTTTTTACATTTCTATTACGTCTGCAAACCTAAAAATTCAACTGAAACCATCTATGAGTGAAATCCGCAATTACGTAGTTGCCAACCTGTTAATAATGAATTTTAACTAATTGTGAAAATTGCTGTTATTACAATATTCTTGAAAGTTTCACATCTTTTCTCACAAAAGCAACTGAAATCAGCTAATATTTTCAGTATAATTCATCTACTAGTCATGCCAGGTGTGGCAAAAGGGCAAAAGCATGTGACTGTAAACGCGACAGGTTGTTGTGGGTGGATGTTAGTGGGTTCGATCCCCATTCGAGGAAATTAAGTATATAATATTTAAATTTCTTCGCTCTTAAGTGAGGAAACTAGACTCCTCCCACTGCCGATCTGCTTCATGCGGGATACAGCGTGAAGCTGTTAATGACAATATATTTTAATATATTTTAATTTCTTCACTCAACACGCAATGCCTCCAGAACTCAGCGGAAAGTGGGGAACAGAGTGTCTTAACACTAGGTTCCCTCTGCTAACCCTGCTGAGTGCGGGATACAGCGTGAAGCTAATTTTAATCTACATAATAAAGTGACAAGAAATCAAAATAATTCATAATAATAATGTTCATTTTAAATTTAAATCTTAACATAATTCTCTTTTGTCATGATAAATAAGGATTGGTTGTGGTTTTGAATCATAAAAGCTATTGTACATAAAACAAACCTTTGTGAAGCTTACATTGTTTTTCAGAGAAGATTACATCTAATCCGGGATTCGTCACAAAATCAATTCCAATTTTAATGCAAACAGCATTGACGTGGAGTTGGAAAATGTTTGATTTTTTTACATTTATTAAGATGAATTCGCGGCGTTGAGTTCCGCGAGGGATACTTTCGCCCAATTTTCAGATATTGTGTTTTAAGTCATGGAACTCAAAGTCGTTGTCGAACAATGTATATACTAAATTTCAAAAGTCGGACAAACATTAGATTTTCTTTTGTCTATCTTAGGGTTTGCGAGGAAATATGTAAGATTTTTTATTGAATTGTGTCTATTTATGTACTTTATAGCATCTTTAAATTAGATAAAAATTAAATAGTAAAACGTAGTGGTAGTAGTAGTTATAAAATGAATAAACTTTATCCCTGATTAGTTACAAATTCTATTTTTTGGTTTTATTTGAACGTTTCTATAGAATTTTCTTTAAAAAATCATGTTACCGCTTTTTAAAACTTCTTAGGGAATATTATGCTTAAATTATTTTTATTAAATGTTTAAAGTATTAGAATTACTAAATGGTTAAATAATTACATTTTTTAACGGCTCCGTACCCCAAACGAAAAAAACGGAACCCTTAGAAGATCACTTTGATATCCGTTTAAAAATACAACGTGGTTAAAATTCAGATTCGAGATCTGGTCTATTACATACATAGTTTGTTACAGCTCGACTTAATAAAAGATTTAAAAAAATTTTGTACACCATACTAGATTGTTTACAAAAATTATAAAATAATTTTATTATATCACCGTGTTCTCTCAAAAAGGTAGCTGAAATTATATTTGTACTAATTAAATGTTAATTTAAGGCAAACCAACATAATTATAATACAAAGAATAAAAGATTTTTCGATTTTTGCTTTTAAAGAATATTTTCATATACTTTTAGAAATTACATTTATTATAATTTTGTTGTTTTTTTTTATTTGTCAGAGAGTAGAGAACGAAGTGTTGAACCCAATGTTCTTCCAGATTGATGATAATAATTAAATGATTTTTTTGTTTCGATGTTATTTTCTAATTTTGCTTGTAGACACTAAAATAATGATAGATATTTTTATAAATATTTTTTTTAACTTAAAAAAAAGATTTTAAAAGGAGGTAAAATCATTTATTTAAGGTATAACTAATTTGTTAGTGATAATTACTTATTATATTAGAATTTTGAGTGCCTCCAGAATTCGGCGGAAAGTGGAGAACTGAGTGTCTAGATTAGTACTAAGTTCCCTGTACCTACCATGCTGTGTGCGGGATACAGCGTGAAGCTGATATAATATTTATAAACACGAATTATTATAATGAATTATTTTCATTAATAAAATGAATATTGAAATAAAAGAAATTATAATGCTATATTTATTTTATTATTACGTAAACAATTGTTTTTAAATTATATATCTATCTATTTAAAAATTCCATCAACATATTATATCTAGCTATATTTACATAATATGTTATGTGTTAATACAAATAATGTATATACAACGAAATACATACATATGTTTAAGTAAAGATATTTTGTGATGATATTCCATGTCTTTATGAAGGTTTCCTTAACATAATTTTAGTACTATCAATATAACACATACTAGTAAATTAAGTATTAAGGCCATAGTGCTGTGCAGCAACTGTAAACAGGGTGGTTGTGGATTCGATTGCCATTTGGGAGAATGAGTTACTTTTGTTTCTCTCGTTGTGGTAGACACACAATCAACGAATAAATCAAAACGAATGCGTTACGACTTATTCGTTGAATACCATCACTCGACCAGGAATGTTTCGAATATACAGGGTGGACAGATTCAGTTCTCTCTGCGGGATAAAGCGTGATTCTAATACATGCTTGAGACATTGAGTGGCAGAACTCAAGACCACGCATTGTCTTGCTAGAGTCACTGTTAGAGCCACTTGCCAGAGTTTTCTACGTTTGGGAATCAAACTCACAACCGCTGTACAGATACTATAATTATTAATAAACAAAAACCTTTTTGAAAACAAGATTTAATTAATTTTATTATATATCGTTACTTCGAAATCAAACCCTTTCATATGATAACCATATTAAGTGAATGGTGCAAAAATTTGTAATTTATAATGCTCCATTTTATGATGGTAGCCATTTTGTATTATATGAATTTTCATTGTCATCAGATTTGAAGTTATAATCTAAATTTTAATTTATTTGGGCACAAGGATAAGTAGGTCGATTTGAGCTTGTAAGATTTCACACAAACCAGCTAACACGGCAAGTTACATAAAAGCTTGGAACAGAGAAACGTGACACTATGTTCTCTTTGACGATCTTTCTTATCTTGAACGATTGATCGTTGAATGCCGCTACTCCATATGCAATGCCTCGAGAACTCTGAGGAAAGTGGGAAACGGTAGTGTGTTAATGGGAACGAAGTGTATGATCGAAATGAACTTTAGGTTCCCAGGTTCCTTCTGCCTACCCTGCTATCTGCTGTATACAGAGTGAAGCTAAAACATCTATTTACCTTTTTGCAAAGTTTGCAAAATGATTGTAATATGTGGATATAAAGGCTTATTGAATGTATTTACGAAATAACTCAATACTATATATCCCATATCATCTCTGACTGGTTTTCAAGGAGCTACGTATCTCTTATTTGACGACGGTATGACATTATATGGAAATATACTAAGAAGTATCGAACTTAAGGTCATATGGTCTGTTCTTATTATATTTTAATACTAGTAGACGCCCGCAACTTTGTTAGCGTGGAATTTAAGAGAAAAAATTGAATACCGTGTTTTTCGAAGTGAAAATGGAAAGGGGGCCGGAATTTTGCAAATTTAATTTATCTTTATCCAGTATCTGTGCGCCGTCTGTTAGTCACTCAGTAATTCAAATTCAAATTCGAAATATTCTTTATTCAAATAAACTCTTATAAGCACTTTTGAATCGTCGAATGAACATATAAACAAAAAAAAAAGCTACCACCGGTTCGGAAGGCAGAAACTCAACCGTTGCTCTTTTTACAGTTATGGTATAATTCAATTATTACATTATCTGGCAGCTATCCTGCATTACATTTAATAGACATTAATTCCATACATGTTTATCTTCTAAATATTCTTGAACAGTGTAATAAGCTTTACTTGTTAGTATTTTTTTAAAGCTTCTTTAGGTAGTGGCAAACTTAGAATACACTGCGGAAGTTTATTATATACACGTATACTCAGACCCATAAAAGATTTTTTTTACTTTTTGGAGGAGAAAACTTGGCGTAACAAGTTTATCTTTGTTTCTCGTTCCTATCGTATGTATATCACTATTTTTAACTGTGACACTGTGCATTTTGCCGGACAAACAGAATATTATAATATACAAATTGTGAAGCAACTGTAATAATACCTGCATCTTTAAAAACATCTCGCAGAGAATCTCGAGCTATTAGGTTATAAATATATCTCACGGCTCTTTTTTGGAGAATAAATATTGAATTTAGATCTGAAGCATTGCCCCATAGCAACATTCCATAAGATAAAATACTATGAAAATAGCTATAGTAGACTAGTCGGGCAGTTTCAACGTCCGTCATTTGTCTTACTTTTTTTATTGCGAACGCGGCAGAGCTGAGTTTTTCCGCAAGTGTATTATTATATTAAGTGTAAGTATTACATTTTTCAGCGGTCGTATATATAAATATGTAACACAATTTATTGAGTTTGATATCAAAAATATCGTAGTAATTAGGGCATTTTTTTTACCATTTTCTTTCTAAAAATTACTAGAAAATGCGTGAATCTTGAAAACTTTCAAAATAAATCCTATGTTCATGTTGAAAGTTTTGAGTTCGACCAGCTGCTGGTTGCGCTGGAAAAAGCTATATCTAAAAGATTTCTAATCATACAGGCTTGGAATATCATAAAATACTTATAAAAACGACACCAAAAACAAAGAAGAAAACACGAGTACTTTAAGTATGACAAAAAAAATATTAAAAAGCATAAATACATTGAATCTTACATTTATATCACATTTCTTTACAAAAATCCTTATAAATGTATATTTACAATTCTTACATAAATATATTTTATATTTATTTTTAATTAATTATATGAATTATAATTGTTATAATATAATAATTGTTATGTGATATTACTGCTATAGTGCAACAGACGTTCAGGCGTTATCTAGGATATCTCGACAGTTTCAATTGTCGGCTCTGATTGCTATGTGGTGGAGCAGGAACGTGCCTACCGAATAGATTTCCTTTGATCTTATCTATGATGTCATGAGTAATAGGTAATTGTATTAATTAAAGATCTTCACGCTGTATCCCGTACATAGAATGGATAGGCAGAGGGAACCTAGTGTTAAGACGCTCTATTCCCGTTAATACACTCCCTTCCCACATTTTCACCAAAATTCTGGAGGCATTACGTGTTGAATGGCGAAACTCAATGCCGTGCTTTGTCTCGTTTCCAGAGCGAAGAAATGAAAATATTTAATATTTCATGAAAGACGTTTAATTAATAGAATTATGTTCTGTGAGAATTTATACAAAACTAAAAACTTAAATAATTCGATTGATAATTTTCGATTGATACGTGTTGGTGTTATTGGATATACGAATATTTATAATATAAGTGGGTATAGCATGTGACTGCAAACATGACGATTGTGGGTTCGGTTCCCATTCGGGGGAATGAATTAATTTTATTTCCTCGCTCTGCGTGACGCTAATAAAAATTCGTGTTTCATTTGATGACCTATATCAATCGTAGATTAGGAAAAGAGAGATTTAGAAAAAAAGTGTTTTTTAAAAGCCTGCTTTATCTTCAAATTCTTCTGATATACCTACCAGTGCTGTTTTTATAAAGCAATTTCAATTGAAAGCTAGATATGTATATCTTTACTTATTTTATAAAGCTAAAGGGTTTATATATCTGAACGCGTTAACCTCAGGAACTACAGTGAACCTGAACGTCTGGAACAATTACATTTGTATTGTGTGTACAAGATGTATTATAATAATAACTGATGAATTTATTGTTATTTATTCTATTTGTTTATACAAAATATTTCTTACTACATTTAGAAACCTGTTTCTTAAAGCAATAATAACTATTTTAAAACATCAAATCTGTATTAAATTTGTATTATAAACTACTTGTATGAAATAAGTATGGTAAAAATTTTAATATATTATACAATTAATATTTTTTAAACAAACATTTTAATGTTATTAAAATTAATGAGAGTTCAGTCGTAGCGCAGGGGCACAAAGCGTGACTGTAAAATCGACTGGTTGTGAGTTCGATTGCGTGTTGAGTGGCGTTGAGCTCCGCCACTCAACACGCAATGCCTCCAGAACTCGGCGGAAAGTGGGGAACGGAGTATATTAACACTATACAGCGTGAAGTTTTTTCGTTTTTTTTTATTTTCTATAAGATATCGTTCATTTGGTGCAGCAATGAGGATGATGAAACATAAATAAGATTATATGTCAATATAAATATAATTAATTTATATAATTAAATACAACCTAATTGGGTCTCCTGTAAGGTATAAAATTTTAGCAAATTATGCACCAAATGAACAATATAATAAAAATAAACATAATAATATTATGTCATCCCAATAAAACTGGTAGCTACATATAAGTTTGACTTTATACAATGATTGTAGATACATTCGTTCAAGCGATCAAAATTAATATAAAAGCATACTTATATTTAAAATTTTTCACATCTTTTCGTATTAGCTATAGAAAAAATGGCACATCAGAGGAAAAAGTAGTGATTTATCACTATCTCATTCCTCAACTCCCAATTAAGTGATCAAAATCTAGATTACCAAAACATGTTGACGCACTTACATACAATATCGAATTTGTAAACACATACATACATATTTGTACATACATATTTCTATCATACCAATAACAATGTAAAGGTGAATAAAACAAAAATGTTCACATTTCTACATGCGTTAGACGTGTCAATTAAATTTCTATAATCTTTTGCTTCGTTTTGTGATGGGTAAGTGTAAGTTCTGTCAGTGACACTTTTGACTTCGGCCGGACAAGGCAACAGTTCCACCGGTATTTGTAGCAATGTTTTCTCATTATCAGCTTTTATCTTTTTCGGTTCATCAATATAAAGATCGTCTGTTTCACTAAGCTCACCATCCCCATCCAAATCGTTTCTAGCTTTGTCTATATCATCTAAATTATTACTAGTACTCATCCTTTCATAATAAGTGAGATGTGAATTTAATGCAGGATCAGAATTAAATTTGCAAATGAAATTTTCTAAAGACATTCTCACTTTGATACTCTTCGCTTCGTGCCTCAGCTTATGCATCCACACTAGATGGCAATCGCAATCAAAGTCGTTCCCTGCAACAATCGACACTTTAATTAATCTTTTATTCGAGTAATAAATTTCATTCGTCGAGTTAATTGGTTTTCTCTGAAACGGAGGTCCTAGAAGACTTCTAAATGGTTGATAATAATATTCTACGTACAAAAAGTAATTTACATTGCTCATTAAGGACGAGCGAAATGAATTAGGAAGCTAATTTTAAGCTTAAGTAAATAAATTGTTACTGTGAAAATTTTATTTGAGTTTCAAGTTTAATCGTAGATGCAGTGAATATAGTGTTAGTGTGAAATTTATGTATAAAGTGTTGGGAGTTCAAACCTCATTAGATGAAATAAGTATATTAGATCTACATCTTACTTACAATGAAATAAATGGATTCAATCTTTATTATATTTTAAATATGACATAGAAAGTGCTTTGCGATAAAAACAAAAACTATATTTTAATATATTGTATGTACACAACATTTAAAAAATAATAAAGTAATAAAAAAAAATCATAAGATAAAGAAGCTGTGGTGAATTTTATAAACGAATATTAATATATATATATATATATATATATATATATATATATTATGATTTTTGATGATGATATGATTTTTTTTTATTACTATATATATATATATATATATATATATATATATATATATATATATTCCACCACAACATTTTTAAACCACAACAAATTTATAAAGGTTTACAGTTTATACAAAAATTTTCACAGAATTTTGTACAAATCTCAATTTTATTATAAAATAGTGTATTTATTATACGCACCTTCTAAATAGATGAAGCTTTTCTGCATCTTTAAATTATCGTAAATAGGCCGTAAATTATCTATTGTGAACCTTTTTAACTTATTATGCCTTAAGTCTAAAGCAGACAAGCCTCTTACTCCTTCAAACAAGCCGTCAGTTAATGTCACCAGTTTATTATGGCTTAAACTCAATTTTTTTAATTGTGACAGACCATCGAACGTTCTCTGAGCCAATATGTGTATTTCATTATAATCTAATAATAGCTCTTGGAGATTCCACAGTTCTATAAATGTAAAGGAATTAAGTACAGCTATTTTATTTCTCCTTAAATCTAAACGTTTTAAATTAGCAAGTCCATCGAAGCATTCCTTCTTTAAGTCACTTATGTTATTTCTATCGAGCTCCAGCTCTAATAAATTTATTAGGTGACGAAATGCACCATCGTCTATTACACTTATATTATTACTTGTCAAAAACAATTTCTGTAACGTTGGCAATTCATAAAACGTGTCAGTTTCCAATTTTTTCAATAGATTCTCGTCCAAGGTGAGTATCGTAAGATTGGGCAAGTTATAAAACGCATGCTTACTCAGAACAGCTATTTGGTTTTTGGTCAGCGTCATTTCTTGCACGGACGTCAAATTGACGAACGCTTGACTCTCGATTTTCAATATAGAGCTGTATTTTATACTAAAATGCTTTAGCTTACGTAAATATCTGAGGACTTTCGTCGGCACGAAGCTTAAGCCGCCGTCTGCTCGGACGTTAAATGCTAACGTTTCTATATTTGACTGTGAAGTAAAGCTCGACCATAAAGGATCCGTCTTGTCTATACCGCCGTTGAATACCCAGCATTCTGTCTTAATTGCTTCGTTTATTTCCTGGCTGTTTTCACAGTAGCAGTGTACTTTGGAGTCTCGATCGTTTATATCGCAGATGTTTGAGGTGGTCGGAATAATTTTCTCCTTTTGTTTTCTCCTGTTGGCATGTAAGGAGTCTATTGCGAATAGCAAAAGCAAGGCAGCGGGTATCTTTTGAGCCCGCATACCTTCTACCTGTAACAAAGGAAAAAGATTAAAGCTAGCTGAATTGCTCTCATATTTGAGGGAACAGAATTTTGTTGGTTATTTTTAGGGTTTTAAAAATTTAATTTATTTATTTAGATTGGTTTGATGTGTATAACTTATGTGATGTACGGATGATACTGTTTTTTTTATAATAAATAATATAATACTTAAGCTTGGAATATTTAAATATAGAGGCCGTCAACACTACTAGAAATATTTTATATTTTCAGGTAAAGAGGCAAAGTGCGGCGTTGAGTTCCACCACTTAACATGCACTGCCCCTAACATTTAGCGGAATGTGGGGAATAGAAGTATCTAACCTGCGATGTGCAGGATACGGCGTGAAGCTCAAAAAAATAATGCCATATATAGCTATGTCATTCGGATCTAACAAAATTGCGCTAGAACAACCTAAATGGGACAAAAGAGCCGAAAAAACAAAATTAAATTAAATTAATTTGACTAAAAGATTCACGTAATTTGCTTAAATTCGTAGTGAAAATATGCTAACGGATTCGTGACCAGTCCTAAAGGACTATAGACCGAGTGGAATATTCAATAGAAGAAATTAAACACGCCTAATGGAAGATTTCTAGAAAAAATAATTAGAGATTTAATTGCGTTACTTTAAGTATATTTATGTCGATTGTATTGTTTTTTTAGCGTTAATTACCTGTTACAAGGCCTTGGGGTAATTAATTTAATCGTAATACCATTAGTTTTTGTTCCAGAGAGATTTGTTTTGCCTGTTTTAATTTTTTCTTCATTTTCTTATATGATATTGTGTTAGAGAACGCAGAGTGACTTTTAATTTGTTGTGAACTTTTAACCAACTTCTAAATAAGGAGATTATCAGTTGAGCAAATGTGTTTTCATTTTGTTAGAATTGGATAGTATTAAAGTACCATGCTCTACGAATTTAGAGTTACCAGCACGTGTGCTAGATTCGGTAAGAGTATATATATATATATATATTAAAAAGTTTATTCACAAATTTCTGCGAAGCTAAAGTGAGCCTTTTGATTTAAGCATGGAATATCAAAACAGAGAAGTGTCTAAGTTTTATCAATATCAGTTAAGTAGTTTTTGAGATATGAGTCCTTACGCATTTTGGAACATTTGTATATACATACCTAACATATACAAGTACCTGGGTTCCTAGATGTCCAGGAATTTGTAATTAAATGAATTTATAAGCATTACTTTTTGTCATATCTAATCGTGTAATATATTTTTTCTACATCGTTGTCTCCTGTGAACTTAGTAGTTAGACATTGGTACATAACTACATATTCCTAAATATTATGCAATTTTTTTTTAATATCTTTAAAGACGAGACGGAGTGTTTTAACACCTTGTTGAATTTCCTTTACCTACTCAGCTATATGGAACGTGTGAAGGTGAAATACAAAAAAAAGTTAGAAGTTTGGTGGCAGTTTGCTTAAAAATGTCTTTAATCTTAAGTGAAAATCTCAGATACCTCTGTCCCCTAACCCAAGGACTCTCATGGGAGGGCAAGTACATTACCTCAATGTTAAACGTGAAACTTTTGCTATACTATGAATCAAAATAATATATTTATATTAAAGCTTTACCATTTGTCTTATTAGTGGAGTAGGCTGAAGAAAGTTTATGCTAAAATACTCCGTGCCCTACTTTCTCCTTAATTTTCGTGATATGTATAGAATGGCAAAACTAAACGCCACGCTTTTTTATTGCTGGAACTGGGAAATGAAAATAATTCTTTCCCTTTATGACTATAGAACCCACAAATCGCTGTTATCGTTTGTGTTTGCAGTCAGATACTGTTCCATTGCGATTATGGTGACAAGATATATATATATATATATATGTATATATATATATATATATATATATAATAGTTTATTTCTTTCTACCAGACTAGGCTGAGGAAACCTACGACCCTAATGTTAACACACTCTGTTCCCCACTTTCCGTCAAATAGCAGAGGCATTCCGTGTTAATTGGCGGAACTCAACGCCGAGTTTTGCCTCATTGCCACAGCGGGTAATGATTATATTAAATAGTTCATTTCCTGGAATGGATATCAAATCCACAACTTGCCGCATTTACAATCGCACTCTTATGCCCCTGCTCCACGACTGGTCTCTACTTATTTATTTTATTACTTTTTAAACATATTTGAATATTAAGGTGGTAAATTTTTAATTGGTCGACTCTATATTTATTGGTAAAGCTGAGCGTCAAATAGTTAATTAGAATTAAGCAAAGTTTACTATGAACTAAACGATACGACTAACCCTTACACTGTGTAGTAACAAATACTAATTTATTGACGTCATCGCTGCTATCTGCGAACCGCACTCCCGAAACCATCACCAAAGGGAATATTTAATACATAGATACCGACAACAGATAGTGATGCTTATGTTTTAGAAGATCTGATGTAACAAATGTAACGAGAATTTATGATTGTTTTCATTGCGATATAAACTCTTGTGTTTTGGTAGTGGTAATTTAAAAAATAAAACAAATCAGCTTCACGCTGCATCCCGCACGCAGTAAGATAGGCAGAAGGAACCTTGATTTAAACCATTCCGTTTTCAACTTCCCGCCGAATTTTAGAGGCATTGCGCGTTGAGTGGCGAAACTCAACGATGCGCTTTGTCTGGACACCAGGACGAAGAAATGGAAATATAAACTTAAGTAAATATTTCATTTCCTCGAGTGGGGATCGAATCGACCACCAGTCGCGCTTACAGTTATACTTTGTGCCTTTCCGCTATGAATGGCCTAAATTAAGTGATAATTAATATAAGAACTGATTTTTGTAATAGTTTTGGGTATTTTTGGACCTACGACTTATATTGTGGCAAGACTCTGGGAGCCAACTCTTTGGGCACCAGAGTAGTCAAACTACTACTCAACAAGCTGGTGAATACCAATGACCAAGTCATATACTTCGATAATTTCTTTACTAGTAGTTACGCATTGTTTCGAGATTTACCATAGGCTGGTTATCGGGCAACTGGCACTATTCGCAAAGGTAGAACTAAGAAGTATCCTCGCAAAACAGTTAAGTATGTGAAAAAGAAAAACCGTGTCAAATTTAATTATCGCTTTGACTATGTCAACCAAACTTTATTTGTGCGATGGTTGAACAAGAGCGTTTGCATAATGGGGTCAAATTTTGACAGCGTTTTCTTTTTGGATAAAGTAAAGAGATAGAGTGCTGTAGGGAAGAACAAAGTAGACGTTGGTATTCTGCATGTTTTTTAAAACTATAACAAGGTTATGGGCGGAGTTGAGCTAGCTGGTCTAACTTTTTCCCTGTATCATACTGCTGTATATGAAAAAAATCACACATGTGCTGGATCTCGGTATTGCAAATTCATGGCATTCACTTTTTGTTAATGTGTATCTATGCACCCAGCAGCTTCTTTTTTTTATGGAAAAACACAAGGCAAACGAGCGTTCGGGTCACCTGATGGTAAGTGAAGTGAAAATTTTCATACTATTTTGCCCAGCCCAGTTGCCTCATTTGAGGACAGCATTTTTTTATTTAAAAATAAAATAAAACATTTTTTATTTTATTACATCGGTACCTAACAATTATTACTTACAAAAAAAAATTTATTTGCTGCTAGTTGAGGTATGGTCTAAATGGGTTAAAGCAGTAACACTTTCGGAAAAAGTTGTTCTAGGTAACTTTAGAACTGCCGCTGGAATTTTCGTCTCGTCATTATTTGAAGGTATAATTTGACACATTCTCATTGCTCTGGGACGATGCGAGGATGAAGAAGCATTTAGCAAACAATGCCCAAGTTAGTTACATTCCAGAACCATATATAACGATTGAAGAAAAACAACTTTCTAAGTGCCGTTCCTGATTCACTCAGTTGAGCCCTAAATCAGACTAATATGGCCAAAATCTTTGGATGGCTGTAAATAAACATGCGTAACAAATGCTTTTAAATACCTTGGAAAGTATGATAAAAGGTGAAGTAACGGCCAAGTCGTGAAGAAATTGATGGAGCCTTGTCAATAAGGGAAGAAATATCACTTATGACATTTTTTTTCATCGCTTTAAATTCAAAATTCAAATTCAAATAATTTTAGTCAAAATAAGAAGTTACATGCTTCATATTTTGAACGTCAAATAATTTACCACCAGTTCACTAAAGTTAATGCCTCAGACCTGAGATGAACCGGCGCAAAAAACGAGGCGGGACAACTTTTTTAAAAATCAATTTTATACAAATACATATTTAATTATTTGTGACAATGAAACAGACTTTTCCTACACGTACACAACCTGACAATTCTATTGACAGTGCCCAACATTGTCAATAAAACTCATAGAGAAATATCTGTTTCCGTGTAGACCGCAAAAGATACATAGTACGATTGTGCTAAAAATTGGCGATACATCGTTGACTGCTTATTAGGATAAGTCTAATAAAATATCCTAGTGCAGGGAGCATTTATGCTCTGCTGTAACAATAAGACGAAGTACAAAAAAAAAATCTTAGATAGTGTTATTCAACAAAAGTCACAATGCTGAAATTATAAAACATCTTTGAAGTGCACACATGCAAAGAAAACTGTCTATAATAAATGCACTGATAAACAATATTATAAATATTACTTGGTCTAATAATATTACAAAAATTAGTTTTATTACGAAACCAAAAAATATTTTGCTATTTTTATGTTTATTAAAAAATAAGAATTTGTATTAATTATAGAAAATATTTTATTAACTTTCACGCTTTATACCAATAATCATTATAATAAGTAAAATGGGACAAACTTGTCATGACGGGTGATTCAAGAGAGGTCTTAATCTTCGGCGCTTATAGTGTTGAGAGGTTTATTAACAATTTGGTAGAAGATATCTATTAATATTTACAAATAGGAATCAGAGATAAGACTCAAAAACGGAAAAGCTGCTTTTCCTTTTTTTTAGCTTCACGCTGTATTAGCAGGGAAAGTAGAGGAAAACTAGTGACATTCCGTTCCCATTAAATCACTTCTGTTCCTAGCTTTGTGCCAAATTCTAGGAGAATTACGTGTTGAGTGGATTGTTTTGAAAATATTTAATTTTTTCGAGTTAGAATCAAACCCACAACTTGTCACGTTTACAGTCGCACGCTTCTAACCCTGCGCAACCACTGGCCTCGAATTCTTTTGCTTTTCTCACTTAAATTAATATAACTTTCATCAAAACAAAGTTTGCGAATAACATGTACTATTTAGATATATACTCGTATACCTAGAATTCATATGTACTACATAGTATAGTCAGTAACGTCCATGTAAACCTAAAGTCCAAGTAACGACACAAATTTGACCAACTCAATTCATTATACAGAATTGAGTCAATTTGCACATCAACCAACTGTTTAACTTGGAAATGGTTGGTTAATTAAGTCTAAAACTAGGGTAGTTACGTAAACAATCAAAAGAGAGGTTATAAAGGAACCGCCAATCGGCATTAGATGGTTGAAGAATTTGCGATACAACTTTTTGTTTGCAATTTATAAGTTTTATAAGTGAAATGTGTTTTGAATTTTATAGTAGGATTTGAATAAAAATGAAACTTTTGGATACTATTTAATATCTAGTAAATCGATTTGTAACTTTATAACTATATAATAAAATAAAAATACAGATTTTCACCCACTTGTACTTGTTATATTATTATCAACCCTTTAAAAGATAAGTATTCTATTATATATTAATATATTTATAAATGCCAAAAGGAAACTACCTAGCATTTCAGGGATTTAATAGTATGGCGGTACCTATCATGTTGCAAGGAGCGTCCCACTGTTATAGCTCTGAGCAGTCCATTCAAACAGACTTGCAACCCAAGTATAAGCTTAAGAGGTCTCTTTGACATATCCACTATCATAGCTCCTCTATCTACCTAATAAAATAAATAAAAAGGAAAAAGAGAAGAAGGAAAACACCGTACACAACTTTCAAACAAAAACTCATATGGACCCCCAGAGTTGTGCTCAACCAGCCCTCCGCCAACACTTCAACGAAAATTATAATACATAAACAAAAACCATAATAGAAATAATGTACTATCATATTAACATTACCTACTAAGCTATAGCCTACATGTATAATATAAACAATAACAAATCGGTGTCAAAAGTATAGTCTAACTCTTAGAAAACGAAAATGACCATTTCTCTTATCAATATTCTTTTCACAAAAATATAGTTATTTAGTTGCGTTTTTCACAAAACAATGATCTCTAACAACTACTCTACAATCCTTAAAAGTAAACCCAACCGAACGATCGTATCTATAATTCTAACGACAAATTCAAAAATCTCATAGACTAAAATAAATTAAAAAGTTTATCCATATATATTAGTGCAATTGTCTCTTGAAACTGGAAATTGCGTAATAGCCCAAACGTCCGTATTACCGTCAGGTTGCGCTACGGTCGTAAAATCTGATAGTATTAAACCGTTCTGACCACAGACCATTGGAGAGGTAAGGTGAAATAGATATGGAATAGAAATTATTTAAGTTTAGCTTTAATTAGTTAAGGTAATTGGTTTTTGTTTAGTTTTGGTATATAGGTATAGAAATATTTTATTATAGTAGTCTAGTTTACTTTAAGGCCGTTGCGGCTCAGGGGCACAAGGGTGTAGCTGTAAAGCGACGGCTGTGGGCTCGATCCCCACTCGAAGGAATGAATTATTATTTATTGTAATTTCTTCGCTCTGCCACCAAGGCAGAGGAACGGCGTTGAGATCCTTCACTCAATACGCAATGCAAATGTAAAATTTGGCGGAAAAGGGAGATAAGATAGAGATAGAGTATAAGATGTAAACTAAAATTTAAAAAAAAAATCAGTGTCACGCTGTATCCCGCATTCAGTAGGGTAGGCAGAGGTAACCTAGCGTTAAGACACTCCGTTCTCCATATTCTGCCGAATTCTTGAGGCATTACGTGTTGAGTGGTGGAGGATTTGCCTAAACATCTGAGTGAAGAAATTAACATATAAATTTAAATAAATATTTTAATTCCTATAATGGGGAACAAACCTACAACCGGTCGCGTTTACAGTCATACACTTGTGCCCCTGTGACACCACTGGCTCAAATTAATTAAATTTTATGTTTACATTAAAATGAGTAAAATTTTAATATTAAGATCATGATCAAATGAGAGTCATAATTCTGAATTAAGTCTTTACAACGTGAGATAAATAATGAAAAAATCTGATTGCTTACATAAATCCTAAGCTGACGATCAATAGGTTCTGTCAGCGATATTTTTTTTTATTTTGATCTATTCATTTCGTTATTTGGGACGGTAAACAGGACCTATTAATTATCAATATCAAGCTTTTTTCGCTATTTTAGATATATTGCGTATTAGATGACGAAGCAGTGATATTATATTGTTAGAAACCGGAAGCGATAAGAACACATATCGTCTATATGTTTTTAAACTATTTGGAAATAATCAGATCCACGTTATATCCCGCACACAGCAGGGTAGGCAGAGTGAACATAGTATTAAGACACTCCGATCCCCACTTTCTGCCGAATTCTGGAGGCATTGCGTGTTAAGTGGCAGAACTCAACGCCGCTATGTTATTACATTTCAATGTATCATCTAATAAGAATATTTCACACGAGTTTCCTTCAGATAAGGGTCGTTGCCTACAATCGACTCCCCCCGATTGACACAATTCCACTACTTTTATAGTCTTTTTCACCAACATTTTACACGAGTTCGCTAACAATATATATATTTATATAAATATGTGTAGTTTTTACTGGTCGAATTCAGCCAGCCACTGTTAAAGAAAGGGACTTCTTTACCTAGTTGTAATGGAATATCAGATTGTGTTGAAAATATATTTCTTCCCACTGTGGCTTTACCTTATAAATTGTGACGTGAGTTGAATCCACCCGAGTAACCAGCAAAGACGACGAAATGAAAAAGGCGATGTAATCAAAATGTAATAAATTTTATTGTGATTACTCTTGTATCTGATATGGATGATAGGATAATAAGTTTCTAGGTAATACATTTATAATTATATAATTTTTTATCTATATTCGTATTCTTTTTATTAAACTATAGATGATGATGAAGTTGAGCTACCTAAAAACATTTTTTTCTCGAAGTTAACTGTTTGAAAGACAGAGTTATTCAAAGTGGGAGGTACCACATCCCTTACAAAACTATTTTTACTGGCGATAAATTATAGTAGTTCTTTAAGGTGCTCAGTGGTATTGTCTGTGCTAGCACAAAACTAGTAGCAAGCTACTTATTCTTATGAGCGATACCGACTCGCACTTGGCCACATTTTTGGCACAATGATGGCCTTACTTTATGGTGGAAGTGTCAGCGCTCAGAACAGCATATAGGGTAAAATATTTTAAACCCTTACCTAAAGAAATTAATCAAGATACCTCAACAGTTTAGACGTAGGATTTTTTTTT